>VZTY01031760.1:266589-336964 GCA_013400935.1 Turnix velox
TGCAGCGGGGAGCTGGGACAGACCGGTTCCGCCGCCGCTTTCGAGTTGCAGCGGTCCCGGTAAGCCGCCCCGCGGGGATGATGGTGATGATGGATGCGGGGATGAGGGATGCACGGGATGGGGCGGGTGGGCTCGCCCCTCGGCAAAGGCGGGCACGGCAGCTGCGGGGAGGCGGGGGCTCCTAGCTGTCCTCCGCAGGATCGGGGATGTGTCCTCGGTTGGCTTCGGTGCCCCTGTTTCCTTTCCCCGTGTGACTGAAAGTTTGGATCCCCGCTCAGCGGGGCAGAGCTGCGGGGCAGTTGTCACCCCCTTTTTCTCACGGCTAGTGGCCGCTTCGGGCCGCCTCGCTGGCCGTCTGCTGGGGAACCAGCCCTTACGCAGCCAGCCAAGTCCGCTGGAGCCCACAAAGGGGAAGGAAATCTCTCCAGCGATGCCCAGCGGATTACGGTCTATACCTATGATGCAAGCGGTGCCTCGCTGCCTCCCAAATTAAGCTCTTTACCCGTGTTTTATGCTCCTCTGTCTTGTTCCTTGCTGCCAGGCATTCTTTTGTGTTTTTACAAGCTCATCTCTCAAAAGCATAGCCTCACCTGCTTGAAAAGCTTAGAATTTTGGCTAGGAGAGTGCAAACATGTCAAAATGTGCAAACGCACGTGGATTAATTGCTACACGGGTATGAAATCCTCTTCTTGACTTCTTCAGCAACATATTCTGCTATCAGAGGCTGGGGGGTAGAGGGGAGAGAAGAGCCAGGGAAGAAGCCGGAGGAAATGACTGCGCTCCCCAAGCCCACATCGGTCGCCACTCCCACATTCCCCATTTGCCACACTCCCTTCTTGTTTCTCCCTTGGACAAGTAGGTAGACTTTGAGTCACATGTTATTGCAAGGGTTTATAAGGGTAATTGAGCATAGATTGTTGGGAGAAAAATCCCCTTCAGAAGCAACCGGCTTGGAGAAATTGGAGGTATTCCAGGAGAAAGTTGTCATAGCTGTGTGCCCTGCCATTGGCTTCTGCCATCTGGATTATGTTATGGCTTTTGGTTTTTTTTTTTGAGCTCCTTTTCAGGTGCTGTGCTAGGGAGCCCCACCTGCCCAGGTGCGATGCTGACTTGTGGGTCACCAATGATCCATCTTCTGGTCCTGTGTCTCTCTAAACACTTCCTGTGGTGACAGCTCTCTGATTATGCTGTGGCTCTCTGTCACAGTGACATGAGGCATGTGCACTTGTGTGTTTTCCTCTGTGGTGTGATTCTACACACTGCTCTCTGTGACATGGTCTTGTGAGCTAGGAGTAACTCACAGCCCATGAGCTGGGAATTGCTCTTGTATTCTTGAGCTTTTTACTCACTGGTGATAGTACAGTTGGCAGTACCCTCTTAGTGTTCTGAGACTCAGCTTTATGGTTAGTGAGTTTATTATTAATGCAGAATTCTTATGTCATCTTTCTGGAATCACAAGGGTCTTCCTTGCTTGTGCACTTTGATCCTGCACTAAGTTTTGAGAAGGATGCTTGCATCTCACCCATATCACCTCACCTCCATCACTTCTTCCTGCTGTCCATCACTGTCCATCCTTTGGCTTTGTTTGCTACTCTCTGAATTTTTCTTTCCACAGCTGATGAGTGTTTCTTGTTCTTTGAGAACATTGTGGAGTTTAAGAAAGGAAGGTAATGACTGGTTTTGTTAGCAACCTAGAAAGCCAGTGTTGTGCAAGTTTGGATGTGCTGTTAGCATTCAAACAGGCTAAATAGATAGTCAAGTTCATGGCAAGGGTAATCACCTCTTAAAACTTTGTCAGGGTGCTCCTCCAGTCTTATAATGGCCCTTCTTTGTGACATCTATTTTCCTGTGGTGGAAGATGTAAGGGAAGTGCTGGATTTCTCATCCTTTTTTGTTTTTTTGAGAGCTAGATTCACTGGTGGCAGAGACCTTGCACAACTCCACCAACAAGTATGAGGTTGTCTATTGTACCACTCACTTATGGCTGGTGTGGGAGATCTCTGAATTCTGCCCCTGGCTTTGCTGTCTGCCATGATCCTTATCCTTATGAGGGCAGGTGGTAGGAGTTTGGGTTGTTCAGCTTGGTGAAGAGAAGGGGAGACCTCATAGTAGCTTCTCGGTGCCTGAAGGGGGCCTGTAGAGGGGCTGAGATAGGAATTTTTAAAGGGATGTGTGATGGAAGGACTAGGAATAACGGATGTAAATAGGAAGAGGGTAGATTCGGGCTAGATATAAGAAGGAAATTCTTTGCAGTGAGGGGGGTAGAGACACTGGAGCAGGTTGGCCAGAGAAGTTGTGGATGCCCCATCTGGAGGCGTTTAAGGCTAGGCAGAACAAGGCACTGAGCAACCTGATCTGGTGGGAGGTGCCCCTGCATATGGCAGGGGGTTGGAACTAGATAATTTTCAAGGTCCCTTCCAACCCAAACTATTGTATGATTCTGTGAGGCTGCATATGTGCAGCTCAGTGCAGACTTTGGTCTGCCTTCAACAGATTTGTTTCTGTTCTGGAAAAAAGGGTCTATATTTTTGAATATCGTGAATGAACAGCTGCAGACCATGGAGGTCGTATCAAGAGTTCCCTACTCAATCAAAAGAAATGGGAAGGTTCACTCTTCATTACATGAAGTATAAACTGCAGGCACACAGGACTGGCACAAGCCCAGGGATGCAGGGTTGGAGCAGCCCTTCTGCTGCTCCCTGCCTCTCAAAGGAGCCAAACACCCAGCACATGGACCTGCCCTTTTTGGCACAACTGGGTGGGAATCAACAGCAACTTCTCTCATGCAGGCTTTAGCTCGGCTGAAGGAGGATGGAGAGAAGTAGAGAGGAAAATAAGAGATTTATTGGAGTTTTTTTGTAGTTTGTACATGTGCTATCTCTCCTCCCACCCTTCCAGTGGGCTTGAGTTTGATGCCCCGTGTGACAGACTTGTCTTCTGTACAGGGACATGTAAGTTATGTTGTAACGTGAAACCATTTTCTATTACAGTATCGGGTAAGACAGGCTGCCTTATGCTGTTGTTCTCATTTAGTTTTCAGAAACCATTGTGAACATATAATCAGAGTTTCCTGGCTTTTTTGTTTGTGTTAGCAGTTTGGATAATTGCATACTAGTTTATATTTAACAAGGTTATCATTAATGTGGTTTGGGTTTGTGCTCTGTGTGTGTATTCACAAGAAACAAACTATATAAAAAAAAGAACATGGATCTTTTAGCTGTTCAGAGACCAGTGTGTAATTACATGTAGATGGAAAAAAACCCTGCTTGTCCATGACTTAGCTTGTTGATGCCAAATGTTCCTGCCTAGTGCAGGAGGAGTTTGTCTCAGTTTTGTGGTGAATGGGTGGCTGAGAACATGAGGCTGCTGGAAACTGGGGCCAGGTTCTGCCAGGTTTTCCTTCGTGTCAAATTATAATTCATTTTAATGGCTTCATCTTAAATTCGCAATGACCACAGTAGAAAAGGATTTTAGCAACATTGCTTTAAAATCATTTCAGGCCCTGCAGATTGGGTGATAATCACAGGTAGTTGTTTTCATGTATGCCTAAAATGCTCGTTGCCATAGTTTTCTTTGGGAAACATACTGCTGCTTCCACACGAGAAGTTTCCTTTTCTACATAAGGCCTTTTTCCAGGAGGCCAGGTGTTTAGAAACAAGCACGTGCTTTTTTTGTGTTGTCAGTTTTGTGGGTTGCTTTGTTTTAATTTTTTTTTTTTTTTTTTTTTTTATGAAATAACTCAGCATTGCCAGTCTGTGGACAAGGANGCAGATCGGTGATTGGATTTGGAGTTTAAATATCGCTTACAGTTGTATTTGTCTGTGTTAGGCCTGAAGGCAGATGGGCAGGAGAATTCCTCCTGGGAGTAGCTAGTGCTGGGAAGGAAGCAGAGAGGAGTATCTGCTGAGTAATCACTGGAGGGGGGGCAGGTCCGCTGAAAAGGACATTGAAGTTACTGCCGTCCAGATAGATTTATCTTCAGAATTTATCAACCTATAAACCAAATCTCATTTCCTGAGTTAATCTAAAATTAATTTATTATTAGTAAAGCTTGTGAAGATTCCATTTGTTTCTACCCATCAGAAAATACAGAAATGTATTTTTGCTATTCATCTCCCAGAGAGATGCAGTGAAGGGCAATGTTGCAGTGGGTTGTCTTGCCTGGTTTTTGTAGGGCTGACAAAGTGCAATGGGTTTTTAGTGCTGGATGAAGCCTTCAGGGTGTATGTTACTGAGGAGCCGAGTCTCACCATTTAGTTTCATTGTGGAGGGCTGCGAGTCTTCCATGGCCTTGGGCAGGCAGGCAATGCAGGCTTAGCCCACCACAGAAGATCACAGAATGTCAGGGATTGTAAGGGACCTCATGAAAGAATCTAGTCCAATCCCCCTGCCGGAGCAAATTCCTCTGCTGGAGCCGGTTTGAAGATGCCTTCGAACATGACAGAGACGAGAGTCACTCAGAAACAAGTCTCTTACAGGCAGAGTCCTGAAAGAGGTGCAAAACAAAGAGCTGGGGGCACTGTCCATCCTCCAGGCTCATCCTAGCATTAGGTATGGCCTTGTGAGCTACTGGAAGCACATTGGACCTTTTGTGTGTGGCGAGGCTCTGCTATTCACTGAACCTAAAGGCTTTCAGGCAGCCCCAGTTTCAGAATGATGTATACAAGAATAGCATGAAAACAGCAATTTAATGGTCTGAGAAGTGAATGGAAAGTATGAATGCTGAACTAAGTCTTTTCATGGCCTCCCTGTGCCTCCTGTTAAGACTTGGGTAATAAGGGCATTTTCACGGATGGCACTGTTGTCCCTCTACATTGCTTGGAGCAGGTCCGTCATGGCTTTTTCCAGTTTTGCAGACCATGGCTAAGACTTTGAGGCTGATCGCAGGGCTGCTCCCCATGCACATAGCTTGCAGGCTCCTCCAGTAGCCCCATGAAGGACACTGAGTGTATCTCATGGCCTTTAGCATGAAGATGCTGAAAGGCAGGGTACTCACAATCACCTTGCTGTGCAGGAGCAGTCAGTGACTGTCAGTGGTCTTTCTCTGCCATGCACCTGCTGAACACTGCCAGCCCCCATCACACTGACCATAATCTGTCACTGTTGCTCTCTGCCAGCCTTGTCTCTTTTTCAGGACACAGGTTTGTGCATTCCTGTTTCTTCCTTTGAAACTTACAGGGCTGTGGTCATCTTCCAGATGTTGAAGTTGACCAGTGGTTCAGAAATTACTGCAGTATGACCATACACAGACAGATGGACAGCATGGATACATTAGCCTTGTTCTCTCAATACACAAATCTTAAGAACAAGTCCCACAGACGTTTGCTCTGGTATATTTTGGACTCTTACTGCACTAATTAGCAAACATCCCTGGCAGATAAAATGGTTAATATTCATCAGATGAGAAAAAACAAAAAAAAACCCCTTTGCTATCAACTCTGAAAATAAACTTGGACAGAACGTGGCATTCATGACTGCAAGGGAATTAATCAGACACCTTTGCAGACAGACAGATGCTGAGAGTGAGCTGCTTCTGCCCAAACCTTGGAGTGAGAAGGTCCTAAAGTCAGGCAGATGAGAGGGCTCTGCCTGGGTGGGAGCTCATCAACCCCTGTAAGAAAACCTGAGCCAGTAGTGCATGTGTTTGTATGGGCTGTCTTTACTGGCCACCATTTTTTAGGTCCATCCTTTAGGCTTTCTGTGTTCAACCCTGCCTTGGGAAGCCCCATGGTTACACCATGCAATTGCCTAGCTGGTATGCAGTGACCCCTGATTAGCTGTTACAAATTGGAGGAGCAAGACATTTCAGGAAGTTTGCCTATGTGATCAGTGCATTACTACTACTCCATCTTTCTTTTCACCCTTAGCTTTACCAGGGAAGTTCCAGTGCAGGCAGCCATACTGTCTCTTTTCTTTAGGAGCTTGCTACACAGCAATACTGCAGCTTGGAAGGAAGATCACTAGCAACCATGTGAGTCAGCAGCCCTCCAGACCATCACAAAAACATAGTTTGATGGTAGATAGATAGGATAATGACAGATCATAGTTTGATGACAGCTTTTGGATAGAAAATGTGGTTTAATGTGTAATTATTATGACTTTGAGAAGTCTTCTGGTAGAGGATATAGCTTAGCGTGAAACAGTTCAAAGCAGCTAAAACACAAATATGAGATTCTCTAGTGTGCTCTCTGAAGGGAAAAATGCCAACCCTCTAGTAATTCAGTGGATTCCTCATGGAAGCGAAATACCAAGTAGGTCTTCCAAAGGCTCTGTAGCATGGTGATTGGAGGTGAAGACAAGAAACAGAACCAAATCCTAATTCCACCCCAGCCAATTTCAGCTGTTTAGAGTCTCTCAGGCACGGTCTCCACTACACAAGCATAAAGACTTATCTTCATAATTTAACCTGAAAATGCTGAAGTTTGGTTTTGTATCTTGGGATACATTGAGACATCAGTAGACGCCAATTTATCCCGGATAAACATGGGAAATCAGATTCTACCTGAGCCAGGCAAATAACCATGAAATTAATCTCTGGACATGATCTAATACTACTGAGGATGTAATCAGTCCTTTCTGATGAACACTCTCTTCTACACCTAGAATTGCTGCTGATGGCTGTGGCGCTGCTGCCAGATATCAGGGACGGTAACACTGTGAGTGCAGTGAGACACAGAGCTCCCTTATGAAAAGAACATCTTTTCATAAACCAAGTGAAAACCCACTTGCTGGTTTGCTGCTGGAAGTATTATTCCTAGAAAATGGAAATGATGTAATTTGGCATATTGAGAGTATCTCTCTGCTGGCCTGCAGTTTGCGAATAACACACTTGAGAAATTTAAGGAATGCTATTTGATTTCAGGAGAAGGACTTAATAGAATTTTTATTTGCTGCAAGGGTAAGGTAAAGAGATTGACAATCAGTTTGGGGAAGAAGATTTCACTGATAGTTAGAGAAAACCTGATGTTCCAGTGGGAGACTTCTAGGACTCTTGGGGTTTGATTTTCAGGCTGCAATATGTGAATTTAGAGAAGTAAATATTTCAGGAATTGCTAGGTTCCTTTACAGGGGCTACTGTGTTATATTTGTAGCAACTGCTTTCCTGTCATGAATGCTAAATGTACTTTCTGTTCTCGTAATGTTTTTCAAAGTCAACATTGTGCTTAGCTGCTTCATATTAGCGTTTTTGCCTGAGGAAGATTTTCTATTGTGTAAAATTTGTAAGTGAACGAGAAATTAAGCAAAGACTACCTTAATTTCTAGAAGAAGTATTTTTTTTAAAAAAAGCCTTTCACCCTATATCTGAATATGAACAGGAACTGCTTGTTCTTAGCAAGCAGATGTGTTTTCCTCCATATTGCTAGAGATTAGGCTAGCTATTGTGTGAAATTGAGGTTTGAGGAACAACAAATGCAGTCACTGCAACTGAAACATGTTTACCCCTGCTTGTCCTGGAGAGCGGAGGAAGATACATCCTTTCTGATCCAGGATCCTGCAAAGCCATTTACATATGTATAGAATTACTCAGTGAAATCAAGCGCTACTGACTAAAGTTATGTTAATAAGTAAATCTTTGCAGTATCAGGGATTTAACTGAATAATATTTGTGGGATTAAGAAATAGAAAGCTAGATAACTTAAATATTTTTTCAGACAATGAATTGCGTTTTGATGCTTCTAAAGATAATCACATTACCAAGGTAAATATGATTAGGCTCTCAAGTCTGCATTCTGTCAAGGCAAATCAAACATTGGCATGCCTTTATAGGTAAAGGCATGCAAAAGAAGCATGAATTTTCATGCAAAGAAAAATCAGTCCCTTGATTTTGTGTAACAGGGAAAGTCTTTAAGGTGACATTATGCTAACTTCTTTCTGCACTGCACCATGCAGCTGTAACTGAGCTGCGTGGAATGAACAAGGGTGAAGCTCTTCATCTTGCTATTCCCTTTCTTTGGGCTTTGTGTAGGATGCTGAGCACCAAGAAGTCAGTAGTACCACTTGGTTTGCAGCTTAACTGTATTTGTTTTTCAGCTATCTGCATGCCATCTGCTGTGTGTAACCTTTCATATCTGCACATATTTTTTGTGCAGACTCAAAGTATGGAGAAGCAGTAGTGGGATGTGGTGGTGATGCCACCACAGGTGCAGCCTCCACAGGTGCCAACCACTAGATGCTATTGCAATCCTGGAGTGGAACTTGTGCCTTCTGCAGCATGGGAATGCTGGTGGTGGGTCTCTGTTCCCTCCCTGGGGCATCATTTCCTTTCCCATTTTAGGATGGAGAAATTGCTACTGCAGGTACAGGGTCACCAACTCCCAATAAGGAAGGTGAATGGAGAAACATGGAGGAGACTTATACGTTCCCAGTGTCATTGTTTCTGGTTCATCAGCCATGGGTGGAAGTGCAGGATAGTTAGATCACTCAGAGGTTAATATCTGAGAAGGGAAGAGGGGATGGTGAAGCACCCTGAGCTGAAGGGTCTTCCTGTATGACTGGAGATGTGCATTCTGAAACAGTGTCATGGATTCTGATTTCTTGATGATGAAAAGGTAAGATGCTATTGCTATTGCTTTTTACAGAGATAACTCATAGCTTTGGAGGAACATGGTCCCCACTGGGACTGCTAGCAGAGGAGTGGATTATAACGTCAGGGTGGTGGGGATGCCCTCTGAAGGTGGTGTGTGTGCCCTCTGAAGGTGGTGTGCCAGCCTACTTCAGAAGGAGATCAGCTGAATTTTAGTTCAGCTAAACTGTGTGTGGTGCTGGAGGAGGGAAGAGCAAAGCCTCACTGCTCTGAAGACCTGGGATGCTTTTGGCACTCAGGGAGGTCCATTGTGTCAGCCAAAGGGATGTCTGGTTTCATCCAATACCCCCAGCATATGAAGGGATGGAAAAAGGAAATGGGATGGAACCCATAAGGCCTGCTTGGATCACATATGCAGATTTGCGTGTACACAGATACTGTTCAAGAAGCTCTCATTACTCTGTTCACCCTGGCGTGTACTGGGTGCCTGACCTTCCCTCATGCCTGTACTCAGCCTTTCTGAAGGAGGTGACATTTTCCTGGTTTAGGCTGGAGCAGAGTTGTTTACCCATGGAGGGGTTACACCTGTGGAGAGGTTAGGTGACCCAAACTGACCAGTGGGGTTTTCCATCCCATCTGCTATCCCAGTATAAAACCTGGGGGACCAAAGGGATCAGATTAGCTTCTCTCTGCTGGGTTCTTTGTGGGCTCCTCACCAGTGAGCTTCTCTTCAGAGAGCTGCTTCTTCGATGAGTGGTGTTGGAGGAGAATCTCATCTGCCTTTTGATTCCAGTCCTCAGTGACAACTGAGGACAGTCTGGAACTTTCCCAGTGCCTGCCAGTGATGTCTTTCTAGAAGCTTGATCTGGTTATGTATATATTAGGAGTGTATCTATTTCATTGTATCTTTTAGATTTTATTCTTAGTTTTTCATTAAAGTAGTCTAGGGTTTCATTTTTTTTTTTCTAAACTCTCTCTATCCCAAACCATGGCAAACATAAAGCAGAATCTAGATGTCAGCTATGGTCTGAAATGGGGCTTGAAAGTGGGGCGAAAGCAGGATTGCCTGTGTGTTCTGGGGCTGCCCAGTGGACTTGCATAGCAGGGAGTGAAGTTCTTATTAGGTGAAAGGGAGCTATGTGAGAATGAAGACTTCATTGTGGTACCTGGAATATGGGCAGAGTTGAGCAGGCTTGCTAAGTCACAACTAAACTTTGTTGTTCTCCAAACTTATTTAAATGAGTATCATTTTGAATTGTAAAACATAAAGGTATTTTTAGGTAATCAGAAGAGAGGTAAACCAGCTTTTCAAATGTTGTTTCAGTTCCAAGTACAATTAAAATGCTTGAGTGAGTTCTCTAGGTGCTGCAGAGGATATGGGAAAAGGCATGGAGGCATGATTTTTAAATCTTTAGAAAGTCTCATCACACTTTCTGAAATACAATTCACATAATCCTGTCTTTAATCAATTGTGCATCTTAGGAATCCCTTTAATTTTAGGAGGCTCTTTTCCTTAATAAAAGCAAAGCTAGATTTGATTTTTAATTGGTGGTGGTTGCTGTTTTGTGAGATCCCATCTTAATCCAGAAGTGAGAGCTAAGTGACTTGTTAGAAGAGGCAGAATTATTTACAGCAGAGCACAAGTACTGTCAAGTACTTCCATTGTGACCCTTGAGACTTATTTGTAAAATCCATGTTTTTTGTGCTTGATTTGCCTCAAGATAAAATCCTTTTCTATTTCAGAAGGCACTCCAGGTATTGTAGAATTCAGGAGCAGCCTCACTGATAGCAAGTGTCTCTGCATGTGTGTTTTAAGGAATAGACTTCGTTGTCCTAGCTTTTTTGCTTCTGTTTGTTTTAAAGAAGAGTATTATAAATATTGGCTTCTTGTTTGTCTGTTAGTTTCCTTACTGATGTAAGGCTGTTCAAGTCAGTGATAGTCAGGGTGTAACAGGGAGCAGAGCGGGAGCTAATGGAAATCATGTGAATTTGTCAGCTCCCTTAAAAAGGTACTTTATGAACATGTTTTTCTGTTGCTCCTCCATATCCCTTAGGAGCTGAGTCCCAAGCCCACAAGCTGATCTGTGCAGGAGGGCAGCTCACAAGGCTGTGGGTTGTAACTGGAATTCATTCCCTTGGGAAGGATGAGGTGGGAGCAAAGAGGCTGGAATGAAAAAGCCCTTGTGAGCCACTCTGCATAGGCTGAGGCATCCAAAAATGAACAGGCTCTGAATTAATTGAGAGGTTGCTGAAGTAGAGGATTAGGCTGGTCTTTTTATCTGCTGAGGTGATATTTCTGACCTGTCAAATGATTGCATATCTCAAATATCTTAATGGATCAGTTAATGTGATAACAGCAGTTGAGGGTGTCAATGTTTTGTGTAACTGGCAGTTGTCTTGTAGGTGTTACAGTTCTCAGTTTTGCGTGATCCTCTGGAATACTTCAACATGGTTTTGTCTGAGGTCTTTCTGTGCGTGCCATTTATGTATGTTAACTTAAACACAGCTTTTGAGAGGCTCTTGACCCTCACATCCACATTCCCAAGACGTGGGATTATGGTAATGAAAACTTCTCCAGCATTAGTTCTGAATTAGATGTCTGTCTTATTTTATTCCAGCTAAAAAGAGCAGAATAGTCAAGCTGAGTTTTTGAAGGAGCCTCTGAACCATGAATTTTGAGGAACTCTGAGTTCCTTTCAGAATTTCACTTTGAAAGACAATGTACACTTCTGCTTTGTGAGTTTTGACAGACTTTGCTTAAGGTACTGTCCAGGCATGCCTATTCTCCCTGGCATTTTGGGTGGAGCAGTTGATGTTATTGTGGACTCTAGAATCATACAGTGGTTTAGCTTGGAAGAGACTTCAAAGATCATCTTGTTCCAACCCCCCTGCCATGAGCAGGGACACCTCCTGCTCCATCAGGTTGATCAGTCCACCTTCCAGGCTCTGAACACTTCAAGGGATGTGGCATCCACAACTTATCTGGACACATTGTCTCTGCATTCTCACGGTAATGAATTTCTTACAAATATCTAATGTAAATGTCCCTCTTTTCAGCCTAAAATTGTTACCCCTTCATCCTATTGCTACAGACCCCTTCAAGAAGTTCTTTTTCATCTTTCTTCTAGAACCTTTTCAGGTGGCTCTGCTTTTGGTGAAGTTAGCAGCACACCTCTGGTTTAATCAGTGGATCAGAGCACTTGCTGTGTGCTGGTACATGAATGGAAATGGATAAAAATCATCATTATAAAATGTGATAAATTACTCTGGAGCCACAGCCCTTCTAATCCTTTGCATCCTACTTTGTGGGCCGAAGAGGCAGAAAACTGAGGTGCAGGTTGTGCTTTTCTGATGGAATGCCATTGTAATTACTTGATTGCACTTCAAGCTGTTTACACAAAGCTCACAATGAGAGCAAAATTGGCATAAAAAGACACCTCAAAGGCTTGGTCAGGTCCTCATGAAATATGCCTGTGCCATGCTGCCATGCTGCGTGATGATGATCAGTCCCATTGGCTGCACTCCTGTTTTGCACACACTGTTTAAACAACCGAGGCACTTAAACAAAGCTAAACAAGGAGCACTAGCACAATAAATCATTTAAACATGATGCCTTTGTGAGGAAATTTGGCCTTGCACATCCAGTAGGGTTGTGCCTGTGTCAACAAGCAGCATGGCCCAGCAAGGGGGGGGTTGGTAGAACCAGAAGTTTGGTGCTGAGGGCCAGATATCCATGCTATGGGTGTTCAGATCAGCTCTAGGCTGAACTTGTGGACTGGACACCCAGCAACAGTTGGAGAACTGGTGCTGTGCTCCTGCAGTATTATCACCTGGCTTCCCATCGTCACAGAGGAAGTCTTTGTGTTCAAGAGCTGCTCCGTGCAAAGAAGAGCATGACATAAGAGGGCATAGCTGGGAGAGTCACATCAACAGTGTGCTTGTGACTCGAAGTAGAGTCAGGACAGGGATTAGGCTCTGTTCCCTGTTCTAGGACAAAAGGATTTATATTGAGCTTACTTGAATTTCTCACACCCTTCCTTCCAGGTAGCTTAATACAATTTTTGACCCTATGAATTCAGCTACTTTTCCCCTGACTTCCCTCTTTCCACTGGCAATCTTAAAAAGTTGTTGGTTTTTTTTTGAAGGGAAACATTTATTTTGGCCTGTTGGATCAAAGCACTAGGCCTCTCTTTTCACTGGGCAGTTGTGGGCTTTCATTTCATAATGTGGTTAATTCTGTGAAAATGGATTAAAAAAAAGAAGTTAATTTCATTAATATACATCTTTCCTGCCTGTCCAGTTGAAAAGGTGAAACAGGAAAACTGAAATTTCACAATTCTGTATCATGTATTCTTGGCAGTTTGTGAGCTTGTTCAGCAGAGAGGTCTAACATCATAACCCAGCACAGCTTTATCCTTGCCTTGTGCTGTTTTTAGAGATGAGCATGCAGCCATTGAGGAAGTAGTGGTTTCTGTTTGTGAAGCTGGAAGCAGAAGGTTCAGTTCTTTAATGAAAAGAAATTTAAAAAGCCAAGTACTCCACTTTGTATCAAAGTTTTAACTATTTTTTGGTGAAAAATTAGGCAAAATTTCACCTGTTACTTCTGTTGCTACCAAATGAGCCTTTTTGTTGGGTCACACCTGAAATTTGCAAGGGGGAACCATGCTGGGGTTTCACACAGCGGTGGAGAGTTGAGCTCCTCCTCTGACCTCACAGCTCCTCAAATCTTTGCACATCTCCCCTCGCCCAGCTAGCTGCTGGTTTGGCAAGTTCATCTGTGCATCTGTCTGCCCTGGCCAAGGCAAGGCACAAAGCCTTTCCCCTCTCCTCTGAGTTGGACATACCCATTATTGCTCAGGTCTGAAGAGGCAAAGGATAACAGAAACAAAACAATGCAGGTTTTATTGGCTTTTTTTTTCTGCTGTGCAAGCTATGAGCCTTGTATAAAGGCACTTAATGTCAGACTTTGTCCTCTGCAGAGACTTTTGTGGGGAGAAGGGAAATTGCTGTGGGTGCCCAGGGAGGTTGGAGAGATAGTGACAGAAGTGCATTTTTTGCTGGATATGTTCTCTGTAAGGTACTGCTACTTCTAGGGAGAAAATAAAGGCATATAAATACAAATATCAGTTAGCAGATCCTGCCCAAGAGAGGAAATCCTAGAATTCTGTAGAATGGCTTGGGTTGGAAGTCATCTAGTTCCTCCATGGGCAGGGATACCTCTCACCAGATCAGGTTGCTCAAAGTCCCATCCAACCTGGCCTTAAACAGGGGCATCCACAGCCTCTCTAGGAGGCATCCCACCACTCTCACAGTAAAGAATTTTCCTAATACCTACCTAGTTCTCTTTAGAGCTCTGTTACAGGTAACTGAATGCTGCTGTTTGGCATTTGTTCTATTATTTAGCTTGTTGAACTTGTACAGATTGTTGTCAGGATGAAGAGTACAAGTGAGTCTGAGCATCATCTGCACCTGGTCTGCTGAGCATCACCTGGCTGCTTCCCTCTGAACCACCACCTTACACCTTCTTGCTCCAGAAGGCTTCCAGGGGCATGCAGATGCTTTGGCCATTCCTTCTCTTCGTGTTACTGTTCAGCCAGTTGGAGCGTGGGGGTTGGCTGGAGCTGTCACTGTGAAGGCTTTATAGATGTGCTTGACTTCAAACAATAGCTATGTCCACACTGTTTGCCTTTATTAGTACAAGCAAGGACGTTTATTCTGTACTGTATTTATTCTTTGTGAGGAGCAAAGATAGGTTTTTCCACTTCAAAATTACAGGGGTTTTTTTCTGATCTAGAACTGCTGCAGTTCTAATCTCCAATTTGCTTTTCATTTTATTTTTTATCTTAAAAACCTTCAAAGCATAGGATGTTCCTTGTGCGTAGATGCAGAATTAGTTCAGATACCAAAAAAAAAGTGGGGAGGGAGAAGGAATTAAGGGAAACAGTCCTAGACCCTCTTTCTCTAAATTCTTCCTGGCTAATGTGAATACAAAATTTTCACGTTATGTCAAGTTCAAAAGGATTTTAACTGGTTTGTCTTCATGTGTTGTAGTATTGTCATCAGGTTTTCTGTGTATTATCATCTGGATACAGGTTGCAAACATACCCAGTTGCTACTTTAACTTCAATTTTTAAAAATCTATATAAAAATAGGCTACAAAAGCATATGCTTCCTCAGCTCCTACTTAAAGCCAAAAGAAAGAGATGTGTATTTACAGATAATGAAACATGTTTGGTTTGGGAGGAACACTGTTTCTTTAATTGCCTATCTGATATCCTCCTTGGAAGGTTCAGTGATTTTGGTAGCAGCTTCACCATGTTTGCTTTATATCTGTCAAAGTTATGTAACTGGTACTAGCACAGGTAAAACTTGAGCTTCCATTCAGTTCCATGGTAGAGTATTGTAAATGGGAAACTGTTGAGTATACATAATCCCATTAGGCAATATTGTTGTTCAAAATCCCTTTTTTCCCCTTTCCCCTCTCACAACAAAGCTCCCAGATCTGTGATGAAGTGTTTTGTGACACATTTTTGAATGGGCCTTTTGCCTTGCTTTCAGTTCTTTAATGCAAGAAGCTTTACCAGGAAACAAGAATCTCTTTCTTCTCTGTGGCAGTTTATTCAGCCTGGGGCTGTGATGCTGAATACGCAGACAGGCACACAAGTCAGATGATCTAAGATGTGTGATATATTATAAGGTTAGACTTTTCACATGAAAATTTAAAATCTGTGTTGGACTTTACAACTGTGTTTCATGTCTGTGCCTTCTCAATGTGTCTTAATTACATTTTTAAAACATAATTTTTTTGTGTTTTCACATCCCCTCCTCTCCCCCCCCAAGGCTGCTTTGAAGTAAATATTCTGTGTTATGTTTAATCACATCTTTTGAAAGCAGCATTTAGTTTGAAACAAATAGTTCTAAAATAGCTTTTGTCATTGGAAAAGGCGTGTGTAAAAATAGAGCAGTATTGATATTAATGACTTTTCTGCAGTTATTGGTCTGGTGTATTTTAAAATCTTAAGGAGAATGAGCTTTCAGTGGTCACCTTTGAGATATTTCTGTAAATTATTGCAGTATTTAGTTTTTTAATGTTAAAAGCTGAATGTAATGAGGCAATCTGGGACAATACTGGGCATGGAGATTTACTCTTTTTCTAGGCATTTCACACTTTATATTCTCTTTTACATGCTCAGTCTTTAATGAAGATATGTTGAGCTGCTGTCAATTTTTTTCTAGATGACTGTTTGTTTTAAGTTTTCTTGTCTGTCTAATGTTGTTTATGGAGCAAAAACTCCTCTGGCAGGAGGTTCTTTGTGGTGGTTTGGAGTAATGAAGTGGATTGCTGGTCAAAGCGAATAGGCTCACAAGTCCATTTTATTTTACAACCCAAAGTATCACCTTTAAACTGAATTAGCTGCTGATCTAAGTTAACACACAGGTCTGGCTCTGCACTCTTTACAGCCTCACATTTAGTTTTCTCAGCTTTCTCAGTTTTCAGCAATACATAGCTGAGTGGAGTAGGAGAGCCAGATCCACTGCATCTGTTTGCAGGGGCTCAAAACATTTTTCTTTTCTTCCTGCCATATGCAAGTGTCTTCAGCAGAACTCAGTAATCATGCTTGAAAGGTAGCATATGTATTGAATGTCATGCTTCTGGCTTGGGAAAACAGAGGAGCAAATAACAGTGAGATGCAATTCCTCAGTTTAAGGTTTTTTTAGTAGTTGTTTTTAAAATTGTTAGCATGTTTTTTAAAGATAGTTGGAAACACTATCTTTAGCAACATTTCTGAATTACATGATCCGATAAAGGATCCCGTGTCTCCTCTCCATCTTTGTTGCAGAGGAATTTAGTATTGCCAGCTTCAGTCTTACTATGTATTATGGACCTTTTAAAAGTTCCTAGGCTGCTGGGATGAGGTGGAGATGCTTGGCCTAATCTCCTTGTTTTCTGTCTTTTTGGCAAAGTTCCTGACTTTTAAGATCAAAAAAACCACTTTGAAAAGATGCAGCCTTAAACACCAGAAGGCAAAATCAGGACTCTTTAAGGATTCACAGAAATTTATAAATTTTTTATTTGTTTTTGGCTTTGTATTTTGTATTTGTTGTGTGATGATTATTACAGTTACAGATCTCTTCTGCCTTCTGCTTTCAGAGAATCAGCAATGAATACCATAGGCATTATGTGCACATACAGTCCTTGCATATGTTTTTTTCAGGGAGATAAGGCTCCCCACAAAATGACGAGTAGCAGCATGGAAGTGGTAACAACTGTCCCCATTACAACACTGCTTTTAGCATCTCCTTTGGGACTGCTGTTCATGGGGAGATGCAGCTTTTGAGGCATATAAAAGTGGCACAGTGCAGATGACTCCTCAGTACCCAAGCGTCTCCTGTGAGTAGGACCATCCAGTGAATTGCCCTGGTGCTGACATAACCAGGGTAAGGTAGCCATGAAGCTAGAAAACTAGCCAGGAAGCTCCAATGACCAATGAAGCGGTTCCTGAGTTTACAGGAGAAGGTGCAGAGAAATGCAAAGGGAGCAATATGTCTTTCTGGTGGTTGTACTGTTCTCACATCTTCATTTCTCCAGTGGTAGTTTTTTTGTTTTCGTGCTACTGAACTCAGGAGGGACTAAAAGCTTCAGGGAATTTCACATTTATAATTACTTTTTTTTCCTGCAAGATGATTGCCTCAGTTTTGAAAATGTCTTTGGCCTGTGTTTGTGACCAGGTGGTATTGTTGCCTGTCTCAACAAACCTGGCTGCTCTAGGGTGTGCCAAATACTCGGCAGGTTGTTAACCTGTCATGAGACAGGGTGTCATCCCCTGCTGGACTGAAATGTTCAAACCCAGCTCGGAGCTTTTCCAAAACTACCTGTTTTGCATGAACAGAGGTTTTGTAATGGTATTTTATGGTCACACTAAGGGTGGTGCCTGCAAGCAGCTCCTTGCTGACTCTTGCTGAGACTAGTCCCAACAGCAGCCACTCGCTTGTGTTGTGCTGGCAGCAGGACTGGCTGCTGCCTGTAATCCTGTCTTTGGGGTATGAAGCCACCCATGAAATGTCTAGTTAAAACACCTGGGTCTGGATGACTAAATGATTTTTGACAATAATAGAGTCACTGGTCACAACAATTTCCTTGTAAAATATGAGAATTTCAGGGTGTATGACATCAGGATGGGACATAGTACTGTCCCCTCTATCTGTGACCCTTATTTTTAAGAATTTTCCCCCAATTGTTGTAGTCTATGAGTTGAAATAACATGTCTTTTCCTAAATATTCGTGAAATTGGGCAGTGGTGTGTACCCAGCTTCCTAGTCACTGTGGAACTGGACAGGTTCAATGCCTATAGTAACCTAGGTGGTTGGAATTACTGAGTATATTTTCAGTTGGCCTTTGATGTACGTATGGTCTGTTGAGTCACTTCCCTGTGCAGTCAGAGGTTAGAATGAACATCTTGCAGAGAGTAAGGCAGATATTTTGAAAATTAAATGCTTAATTCTGTGAAAAGTTAATGGGCTTTTACTTATGCTCTGTAGTAGTTCACTAAGCTTCAAACGGGAATTAAAAATAAGAAATGTGCAGAGTGAAGCTTGTCACTGCTCAGACCTCAGCAGCTCAGGAGGAGCTGCTGGTCTGGTGCTCTGGCTCCCCTGTAAACCTGACAGGTATGGCATGGGAAATTTGCAAGACTAAAAGGAAGGCTGGGCTTTTTTTGTCTTTCTTGGGCAGAGGCAAATAAAGCATCTTCTGTTTTTACTGTATATGTAAGGATGAGAGCAATGCTTTTGGAGGAAATTGAATGTTAGGAAGGTAAAGCAGTTGTTTCCTCCTTCCTCCCACTTTCCATTTCCTCCATCCCTCCCTTCTTGCTGGGAAGACTGTCCAAAATAAAATGGAGCTTTGGACTCAAGACTTACTTTATAATGAGATGTGAACAGTGAGACCAGTTAGGGGTTAGGACTTAATGTACCTTTTCTGATGTTAGGGTTAATCACAGATCTTGAGCCAATGTTCCCAAGGCCTGCCCTGATGAGGCAGCCCCTTGGACTGTCAGCCTTTGTATTACCCCAGGAAATAGCAATTTTATTGACGTAAAAAAACATCACTTGGTTGTTCTTGTTTCAGAATAGGTAGGTAATTTGCTGTTCCCTGTTTCAGAGAATTGATGCTCTGAGCTGCTCAGAAAATTACCAGCCTTTTGCATGAGAAATTGTGGGATCTTGGTTGTCTGAAGCAAGATGCAAGCTGTCTGCCTTTAAATGAACCCAAGAAAGTTGTTCAAATGACCACCACATTGATGTTCTTGGATTCTTCTTCTTTTTTTTTTTGTAAATGCTTGCAGCAGATAATCAGGAAATCAGGAGAAATTCAGAGTGACTCCTCATGTGAGGATAGCTCAGGTAATGCATGATAATTCAGGACAAGTTGTTTCAGTGATGCTTTGGTACAGCATCACACTGTGGCCAGAAGGGCAGGAGAGACACCCCATAGTCTTTAAATGTTTGGACCACTTTTTAAAGTCTTTTCCATTTTTTCCATCCTTCACTGGCTTGCCTGACAGCAGTGGCAGAATACCTTCTATTCGTCCTGTGGTTACAACCTGGAAGTAGCTGCTGAAAATTGAGGGGTAATAGGGAACAGAGAACAGCATGGCCATGTTTTGCATATATCTGTGAAGCCTAACAGACCTTCTTGAATAGTAGAGATCTCTTCTACACTGTCCCTATGTTAGTAGGGCATAAGCTTACAAATGAGAAAAAATGAGATAAGTGAATATTAATCAAATGTGTCATTAATTGCCACCAGAACAGACTCTGGGAGACCTGGGTTGCATTTTCAGTGAATTTAAATATAACTTTGGTTGTGCAACCCTGTGAAACATTGTTGCAGTATGTCACTGAGAAAGCTCATTATATTTGCTATATAAAGGTTATGACTTTGGGGAAGGGAGGATTAAAGTTTTAGTGGCAGTTGTCATCTTTCCTGTGGTCACGGCAGCAAGCTGTTAAATGTGGAGAAGAGCTGTGTGTGGGGGGAGGCTGTCGGTCAGCCAGATTTTCTTTCTTGTCTGGAAGCACAACCATTAATACCGTTAAGCCAAGCCAGAGGAAACTGACCTTTTTTCAGGAACCAGAGTCTTCAGGAAGGGTAGATGTTCAAACAGTAGGAAGCATTTCTTTGGAGTGTGATATCATATGTAGAGATTAATGTATATATATATAAGAAAAAGTAATTTCAAGGTAAAGCATTGAGTTCAGATTTTTGTGATTTATATTTTTTTTTATTTTGCTGAGAGTAGTGAATGAAAAGAGATATGAGGGTGTCTGTAATGGAGTCAAAACTCGTACCTAATGATGAGCAGTGCCTCTGCTTCCCAGTGTTGTAATCCATGTTGCTGATGGCTAGAACTGCTTGGCATTTTCACCTTGAAAATTTTGCCCAAATAGCAGTGTTGTGCATTCTTTTCGCTGTTACAAACTCAGGTATGTCCCTTTGACTTGCTCCTTTCTGTTAGTGAAAGCCTGAGCTCAATGTTAAGAGAAATCAGGTCTGCCTTTGTTTGATGCTTGAACACTTTTGCAGTGTGGTTTCATTCCCACCAAGGAGTACTGGCTTTAAGTCATTTACTGCCCTCAGTTCAGGTGGTATCTGCTCTAATTGGACACAAGGTACTTGGTGTATCTGTGATTAAAAAATAAGAAATGTTATGACTGATTATTGTACAATTGACATGAAACCACCGTATAATGGTGGCACATCTGCCATCAGATTAGGTCATGAAGCAGCTTTACTACAGCTTGAAAAATTAGTGTCAAAAATAGACCTTGTTAAAACTTGAGCTTTTAGAAAGCTCTTCAGAGAAGATGTACAGAATTATGGGAGAAATTAAGCAGCCTGGGTATGCAGAGTTCTGAAATTTAAAGAGAATAATTGATTGAACCAGTGTGATAGCCCATTTCTTACAGCCACCCTGTCTTAACAAAATTAAACAAAATGGGTCAATGTATTAGCACAGTGAATTTAATGGTTCTGTATGTACTAATGTCAGCCTGCAATAGCAATCATCTTAATTTAAATTTATTAATTTCTCCCCCATTTAAAAGTATCTCATACATTTTATCACACCCTTATCAGCAGTAAAATAATTTCTCATTTCGGTGCTGCTGTGTTGCTTTCCTTTGCATCAAGCGGAAAATTTGCATCTTCATCTTTCCTGGAGTTGTGCTCTTGGGTACTTAAAGGCCAAATCTGGTTAGTATTTACCACACAGGACTATCTGGCCTCTGTCAAAATTGAAAGACTCCAGACTAAGGGTGCTCCCTGTGACTGTTTTTGGTGCCTGCAAACTGCTTGTCTATAAGGCAAGACCTGTAGCTGTGGTAGAGAAAGGCTTGGGGACAAGAGAGAGCATTTCAGCTGCTTGTGGGGATGTAGCAACAATGAGTCTGTTGCTGTGATTTGAGGATTGTTTTAGGCTGATCCCATTGAGGGCATCAGATCTTTTCCTCCCTCACAAAACACAATGAAAGCTGGTTACTAATCGGCTTTTTTTTTCACTTATGTGCTTGTTAGGAGGACTGATTCGCAGACTTGGCCAGCTGCAGGAGACCTGCTGGTGTGATTCAAGAGGTGGGTAGATAGCTGAAGCAGCATGGTGCCTTTTGGTCACAGTGTGAATTTATTATCGTAAATGAGGCTGTCTTAAACCAGTTATGAAACTGTAATTTGCAGGAGGTTTATGCAGGGGTTATCCTGCTGTCCTTCACAGCAAAATAATCTTATTTTGGTGTCACGATGTCTGCTGGTCTGAAGGTTAAGTTGTCCACAAGGACAGCTTCTTTGCACATCAGGCCTCTGGCTGTGGGCTGTTCTTCAAGTGAGATACCAAAGTTTGACAAGTTTGACATGTTTATTTTCAATACCTTGTACCCATCTTAGACAAAATTCAGTATAGTGTGGGCTACCATCTGTTTAACTGACATCTGTTCACACCTGGCCCAAGCTCATTTTTGTATGTTAGAAGTGGTGTTATGTTGGAGTTGATGTTGCCTGTTGTCTATGACTTAGACATGATTTATGGTACTGGTAGAGGATCATGATCATAGTGAATCTGGTTGCTGCCTGCTTCGTCTGTAGCATCTCTATTAGCCTGGACATGTGTAAGGCATTTGCCCTGTCTTGGGAGAGGGGTGAGGAGCAGAGAATTAGAGGACAACATAAAAGTAGCTGATGAAACAAACAAGAAGCATCAAATACACTGTACCCAAACTCAAATATGATGTAACCCAAGCTTAGAGTTGAGCACAAGCCTCCTGCCATGGGCTTGGCTGGGGAGCAACAGAAATACTTCTGGCAATGAGCATGGTCCTGGCTAGCCGAGGCAATCAAATTCCCTTGCCTGTTTATCTGTGTTCCCAGACTGAAAGGCTTGTAGGAAGTGCTTCCTGATCAGCATGGTAAATGGAATTTTGCATGATAATTATGTTTACAGCAGGACAGATGTACTAATAGCAAATTCCCTAAAGACTTCAAATGAGCAATAAAAGAAGCAAATCTCTGCTCAAAATTCTGGCAGCAGTAGTATTAATTGTGTAAGTTACAGCTGATAATTGTCTTGTTTCATTTGAATGAGGCAGTCAATTATTAATGGCTTGTGCTACATGGCACCAAAGCAGCAGATTGCTCAAAATTTGTGTAGTCTGAATAATATACTTACATATTAGCAATGCATGAAGTGGACATACTCTAGTGGCTATGGAAGAGAAGAAGTGTTATGGTTAATTTCTAATGCTGTTTCATCTTTTATATCAAAATACTTGCTTGTGTGCCTCCAGGAAGAAAACTTATTTTTCTTATCTACAAATTGTTTGATGTAAGACAATGCCTGCAGTAAAAAAACAAGCTCTCCTTGTGGTTATTGAGGATTGAAATAGAGAATGAGTAATTAGGTCTCTTGTTCTACTTAGCTCTTCCATGCTGGTGATATGAATTAAAATCTTACTCTTGACTTTATGTCTGTGAAAGATCCCACTGTTTAGCAAATCTGCTGGTGCAAACGTAAGTGCACAAGTGTACAAGTAACTGTACCAGTGCATAGAGAGATATGGATATGTAATATAGATGTGACCCAAACCATAGATTGTGGTTGAGTGGGAAGAGACCTTCAAAGATCATAGAGTTCAACCCCCAGGCAGTATGCAGGGATATCTTGTACTAGATCAGGTTGCTCTGAGCTTCATCAAAGCTGGCCTTGAATGTCTCCATGGGTGGGGCCTCCACCACCGCTCTGAGCAACCTGTTCCAGTGTCTCACCACCCTTATGGTGAAGAATTTCTTCCTAATGCTTAATCTAAACCTGCCCTGCTCTAGTTTGAAACCATTGCCCCTTGTCCTATTGCTCCATGCCCTGGCAACCAGTCCCTCCCCAGCTTTCTTGCAGTCCTCTTTCAGGTACTGGTAAGCCACTAAGAGATGTCCCCAGAGGCTTTTCCTTCCCAGGCTTAATAGCACCAACTTTCTCAGTCAGTCCTCGTAGCATAGGAGCTCCAGCCCCTGATCATCCTTGTGGCCCTGCTCTGGACCCTCTCTAATAGGTCCATGTCCTGATGTTGAGGGCTCCAGAGCTGGACACAGTACTCCATGTGGTGTCTTGTGAGATCAGAGAAATGGATTTGCCTCTCCTGATTTGCTGGCCATGGCTCTTCTGCTGCAGCAATCCCATTAGAATATGCTAGTATGCCTCATTTTTAATATATCAGTAAAATGAAGTCCAAATCGGTGATCATACTGGGTATTGTGCCAAGTTTATGGTTAAATAAAGATCTTGTTGTAACTAACCCAATTTAAAACCCTGATGGTCCAAATTGAATTACTTCTTGTGACATCCTAATTCATTTGCATTCCCAAAGCGTGCCTCATTTCATCTGTGGTAAGCTGAGCTGCAGATAGTTTCCCAGAGGAGCACACTTCTAGCAGTCCTAACCCACATTCTTGCTTTGGCTGATTAATCTGTAAATCCTTCAAATTTTCTCTCCCATGTGATTGCATCAAAGCATCCCTGAGTAAAACATGTGAGCAGAATCCTGAAATGTGTTCTCTTTGCCTGAGAAGGACTCTCTGTGTTTCACCAGGTAATACTTTGGGGTATTTTTATGGGAAAACAAGCAGTTGCCTTTCTGAAGAGGTGTTCATCACTGGAAGAGCTCATGGCCTGGAAAAACTGCCTGGGGATGCACCATAAAAAAAATTGTCCTTGGTTCCTTGTAACCTTTCAGATTAATTCATTGCTAACAAGCTGCAAGTTCATTGCAATTCATTACAGAGCTTTAAAATTGCCACTGGGTCAGGTGACAGAGGGCCTTGTTTTACATTATCAAGAAAAATCCTCCAATTGATGAGGACTAGGCAACAGCTCAATGCTGGAAAAAAGTCTTGGGCTCCTTGCCTCCTAAGGGTGTTGGTAGAACTGCAGCAATTTTGAGAAGAAGAAGGAAAGGGAAGAGCAGAAAAACAGCAAATCTTGGTTAGCTTGCATCCGCATAGGATTTATCCTTATGCCTGCTCCCCCTAGGGAAATGGTAATGTGATTGATTTGTTCCAGGCAGCTAGGCAAAGCCTAAAGTAGTATCAAATATATCCATTTCTGCACTGACTTAGTGGTTGTTTTCTTCCTAAAACTCTAAGAAATGCATATATTAAAAAATAGACATTATGCATATTAAATATATTGTATCTAAAAAATTATACATATAAACTATTGTATATGTGTCTATATTAATAAATAAAACAAGACACTAATGATAAAAAATAGCAAAAAGTAAGAGTTTTGGCTAAAGAAGAGAGAAATAATTTTTTTGTGTCTATAGTCATGCCATTTGCGATCCAAAGGTCTATTTTGTTGCCTAAGGTTGTACTTAGCGTAGCTGCAGTTGTAATCACAGTGCTACTCCTTCCAGACCCTGGAAATAATTCAGATAAAGCCAGATGTTCTCTATGCCTGGTGCTGACTTGCTCCTGTGCTTCTCAGGTATTTAGAGACAACCAGCTCAATGAGCAAGCATGGACTGCTGTGAAGATTTGGAGGTGTCAAGTAGAGTCTTACACCCTTTTGAATCCTTTGTTAGTAAAGCTTGTGGAAATCCCTTCCAATGAGAGAGAGGTCCGTCATCAAATGCAAGATTATGGAAGCTATCCCTGCCTCTGCTGAGCTTTGGAAGCAAGAGAAGCAGCCTATGTGGAAAACATAGTTATCCCTAAGTGAGGCAAGTCTCTTATGTGTATAGGCCCCCATCTGAAGTAATGTACAGGGTACATAAACTCACTATAGGCAGCTTAATGTTTGTGTTAACCATTTGTTTTTCATGAGCTGTATAACTCGGATCCCCTAGATTTCCTATAAAGTTAGGGTGTGAACCAAGTCTTAATGAATCATTTCTGCCAGAAGGTAGGTTGTGATTGTTTATTAACGATTGCTTTATCTGTCTTCTTATATGCACTATAGGTTAGATCAGGTCAAGGGCTTAAGAGACATTTAAAGTGGGTCACTGGGACATTAAAGGCAGGTCAGCCAACCTTTTCCCTTCCTCACTGCATAAAATGAAAGCAGCGTATCATTTGTCTGTGATGGGGAAAGGCTAAACATATTGAGAATTATCACTACAGTTATTTGGTACAGCAATCAGCTGCTTTAAGAGTGTGCCTGCTCTTATATCTGCCTGAGCTGTTGTCTGTGGTTCTTCTGACATGGTGTGGCTGTCATGGAGGTAGTGAACACAACACTGACATGGCTGGACCTAGGCAGGGGAGCTTGCCAGGTACATAAATGTGTGGCCTTGTAATAATCCTCGTCTTAAAGCAGCCCTCTAAAATTGCACTCTGATGGCCAGATTTGTCACTATGAGATGCTGTTTATTGCTCTGATAATATAAAATATTAGTGGACCCAACCCAGTCTAGCAGAGTACTCTGGCAGCTTTCTTCACTTATGGTGTGTTTATGAATCTGCTTTTAGACTGAAGTATTACAGTTGGAAGGGATACTTTCTGAGCTTCCAGTCTTGTCTGATTGCAGAGTATTGATCCTTGTAAAGGATCCCATGTCTAGGGATGTAGGCTGCAATTGCTTAGTCAATGAAAAGTTCATTAGGGTGACAGCTAGGTGCTCCCTGTCTTGAAAACTGACTGGCAAGCAGACTTCTTGACAAGCTACTTTAAATATTGGATGCTACTATACCTTAACAGTGGGCAGATGATACAACTGCACAATCAACTATTTCTAGTATTATGAGGATCTCTGTAGTATTTGCTTGATGGAATATGGAGGAAGTTAAGAGTACCTTGCAGAGACAGGACTTCTTAAATTTGTCACCCTCTAAACCATGATTTTGTGACTGTGATAAGCTGTTTGTTTTATAGCTGGTCTTTCACCCTCCTCATCGTGGAAACTGACTGTTCTGTGTGGATGAAGCTAGCTTCTGGAGACTTCTGAATTTTTAATAGATATCAGTACCAGGAGAGAGCACCCTCGGGCTAGGAATGTGACAGTTACAGTTATGCTGTGTTGAATGGAGAACCTTGACAGGTAGAGAAGAAAATGATCTAATCTTCTGCCACCACCTGGCAACCCATTGCCTGGTGACAGGAAGATGTGCCTAGTAACACTGGCAGGGATGGAGGGAAAGAGGAGGTGTTTTGCTTTTCCCAGACCAATTTTATTGGCTATCACCAGGATCTGTCTGTCCCTGACAAGAGGAGCAGGGAAGAATCAAAAGTTCTTGTGAAACCCAGGCCCACAAGCTCACAGACATCAGCGACTTGGAGTGGTTCTGCTGGACAGTAAGGATCTTCCTTGACCCTGGTAAAAGCTCTTGCTCTGTTTTTGAAATGTCTTCATTATTGCAAGTGTTTTTAAACTTAAGGATTTACATAAGCAAATGCAATATTTGAAAATAACTCTTTTTGTATTCAAGTGTCTTTTGGCAGTAAAGCTGTCTGCACAAACTAACAGGCGAGGAGGCATGAATTCCTGTAGATATAATAATGACAGTTGTGGTAGTGTACTGTCTTGTTCTATCACAGACAACACAAATGTCCAAAAGTGTACCCAGCACTGGATATCTAAGCTCTCCAATATTTGGCTTCTCTGAACAATAGGAATTGGCTTAGGCTTTAGTGATACTTGACCAGGAAAACTAGGGCATTGGCTCCTGGAAGTGTAATAGGATGATGAAAGAGGCACCTGAACCCAAGGGATTTTGTAGCAAAATTGCTCAGAGCTAAATCCAAAGTATGCACCAGTAAACCCTGATTGTCAGTGTTTGGATCTTATGGCTGCCTTTCACTTGTTTGGTTTTTGTCCTGCTCAAATGGGTGTCTGCTTTTCCTGCCATAAGGACTTTATCCGGACAATACCTTTTATTGGTTTAGGATACCTTTTATTTTTTATTTTTTTTAGCAGTGAAATATATCAGCGCTCCCTTAGATCTCTTCTAAGTCTTATCTTAAGATGGGAGCTTGTAGAATAAGTATTTGCAGCTAGCACATGTGCATCTGGAGGCTGTAAGTAATGGAAGAAACACTGCTAAAGAGATAAAGGAAACAGGAGAAGGCAGCAGTTTTAATTGCATAGTTATGTGTGCAGGCTAGAATTAAAGTCTTTTTTCAGATTACTTAGTTGTGCATACATGTTTCCAGGTATTGTGGTATCTACTACATACAGTGCTATATGGCAAGTGAGAGTTTTAATTGCAAAACTTTGGTCTGAAATGCAATGTTATAGGATTTCATACTTTCAAAAACTGAGTTTGCAGTGTAGCTTACTAAAGTAGTTCTAGTCTGAGAGTCGATTTGTTGTTTCTTTATTTAAGAATAGATATCCTTAGAATGTAACCTTTTAGCATCAATGTTGCTTGTGGGCAGACTTAAAAGTTCCTTGGACTACAATGTACAGAGTTTGTAACGCAGAAACCACACATGAAGAGCTGGTTAAATTAATGTTGGTCAGACACAGGATATTATGGTGTGGGGTTTACTGCAGGAAAAGGACATAAATATAAGAATTTGTATATTCTTTACAGTGCTGTTGTAGCTTCTTTGGCAAGTATTCTTGTTTTCCAAAGGACAGACTTGGCATGTTTTGGGTGTCTTTAATCTGATGCTCATTGATGTTGTATGATGATATGCATGTTAGATTGTGAGGTAATAGCTGTTCTGGAAAATATGGGTGTGACAGTGTTTGGGCATATTCAGAACCAAATCTGAAAGCCTTCTGAAAGGCTTGCTGCTGACTCCACAGCTCCACTTGCTGTGGAGTCAGTAAAGTCAAGACAGTGAATTAGTAAATCATTGTTTGCAGATGAGAAAGGATGTGGATTGTAGACACTTCAGGATCTGTGAGTTTTGCTGTCTTTAAATGAATTGTATTGAATTGCAACTGTAGATTCTCATTATGACTTGGTGACTGCTCTGCTTGTCTCCTTGGACTCAACTCTCATTCCTTTCCCTTGTTAAAAATTTCAATCTGTGCCTAATGTTAAATCTGTTTCCTCCAAGAATCATGCTTTCTAGCAGGTGAATAATTAATATATCAAGCTGAATTGGGCAAGACATTTTAGAAAGACAAAACCAAAAAACAGTTCTGCCATACCTTCTGTTTTTCTGCACATATGTTATATACACATTCACACTACCACTACAGAAATGCTTTGTCAGTGAACAGCTTGCTTCTCAGCAGTTCTAGTCCCTGTCTCTTCATATTGCTGGTATCATATGTCATATTTCTCATAGAATCGTAGAGTTAGAAAGGTCATCTTGTCCAAGCCCCCTGCAGTGGGCAGGGACATCCTGCACTAGATCAGGTTGCTCAGAGCCTTATCAAGTTTGGCCTTGAATGCCTCCAGGGATGGAGCCTCCACTACCTCTCTGGGCATCCTG
This sequence comes from Turnix velox, assembly GCA_013400935.1. Taxonomy (NCBI): domain Eukaryota; kingdom Metazoa; phylum Chordata; class Aves; order Charadriiformes; family Turnicidae; genus Turnix; species Turnix velox. The sequence continues at coordinate 295,048 of VZTY01031760.1, forward strand.
TTCCGATGTCTCACCACCCTCATGGTAAAGAACTTCTTTTATTTCTATATTTGATATAACCAAACCCATGTGATCTCTCTGGGATGTTGGGATGGTGCTGCACAATGATTTTATAGAGCATTTGAAGGAACACCTATGTAAAGCTACATAATGGTTAGTGAACAGAACACTGATAAGTGATGCTACATTATGAAAGGTCAGCAGGGTATTTCAGTATTGTTATGTTGATTTCTTTCATTGTTTCCTCCTACTTTCTTTTTGTCCACTGTATTTAGCAGGAGTATGATTTGTACATGTAGACATAAATTCAACCTTTGGAATGGTAATCTAGGGGTTTTCTTATACTGAGGTGTTTCATGTGGAGGCAGGTCAGGAGGCAGTAATTTGAGTGATAGGTACTTTGAAGCTTCTGCCTTGGTTGTATTGTGGGAGGAGGATGCTTGGAGAAGGGTTTGGGCACCAATAGAGGATACTCAGCATAGGGGGACATCTGGTTTGGGAAGAGTCTGGCATGTAGAGGCATACTCATGCCATAGCTCTCCCAACTTGCTGTTCTTTTCTGTCCATCTTTCTGCTTACTGATGGAGACTGAGGAGGATGTTGGCATAGTGATATTCTCCTAATTGTCTAGCCTAAGGTCTGAAGGTATCTCTCCTTGCAGCGTATGTCTCAAGTTGCTGGGGGTCCTGCAAGGTCAGGATTTCTGTGAAGAAAGACTCCTTCCCAGCCCACTGCAGATGGCTGTGATCTTAAACAGCATTACATCCTGCCTGAACATAGGTGACAGCTAACTGGAGGTCTCATGGTATATTCTGTTTGTATTTGGATTGGGCTACCAAATTAACAAAACTGCAGATGCTTTAAACTCCCTTTGTGGGCAGCCTTGCCAATACTCTGTGCAGCTTAAGTCCTAAATGGAGTTTTATTTTCTTTGCAGAACTGCGTGCTTATGGTAGCATGCTATTAAATAGTGCTTTATATTGATTTGGGTAGCTCTGGAAACTCTGTTTCCCTTAATCATTTTTAATAGTCTCAGGTTTTGTTTTCCCTCTGTTTGTCTTGCTGTGATATTGGCAAAAGATATGAAGAAAATTAACTGGGACATAGGAATAGCAGTAAAAGTTTCAGAGGGAGGGTGAGAGGTGACTCATTAGTGAGTCTTTCATCTGGGTTCATGCTGGGTCATGGAATCAGGGGTCAGAAAGTGAATGAGAATTCATACACAGCTGATGTCTGGTATACAGAAGACAGTATTAATTGGCAGCAGCTTAGCCTGAGAGTGGGGCAGAGGTACTCAGTGGTTGGGTTGATGGAGAATTGGAGAGGAAAAGAGAGCATATAATTGATATATATATATGTTACAAGTAAATATATATATTTACATATACTTATTTGTAATGTATAGTATATACATTTACTTTTAACCTTCTATGTCTGTTCTAGTTTATAGAAGCCTGATCTTACATGTTGTTGAATGCTCTCATAGTTTCCCTATTACTGTTCACGCCATTTTGGTGCTGGAAGGAAGTATATGAAGCTGAATGTAAAACCAGACCCAGGGCTTCTGTTCCTGTAGAGGGAGGATCAAGGCAATGCTCTGTCCCATTTGACCTGTGGGAGCTACGTGTCCAGAGCAGGTTTTGGTAAATCACCACGGAATGTTTGCAAAGGATTCAGGTTGGCTTTTGGGCAAGATCTGCTTTTTGCATCCAGAGCTGGTACCTTTCAGAAGAATGGATGGACAGCAGAGGGGAAATCCTACACTTATACGTCCAGGCATGCGCTGAGGTATTCTTACACGAATCCTGATTTCATTCCTTGTTTTTGCAAGTTTTATGATGAATTTCTTTGCACTCCCCCTATGTTCATGTTAAGGGTAGCCCTACTGCACATAAAATACATCTTTTGTGAAGCAGAAATGGTCAAAATAGCAAATTCAACATTTTCAATTGCCAGGAAGATTGCTTATCTAATGCTCTGAAGCCCCACAGAATTATAAACACAGTTGTGAACAGAAGGTAGTACCCCTGATGCTTCTGCCCAGTGGCTCTTTTCAGATTCACAAGGGTTGAAGGGGGACCTTTAGAGATCTAGACCAACCTCCCTGTCAAAGCAGAGCAAGTTGGACAATATTGTGTCTAGATGAGTTTTGAATACCTGCAGAGAAGGAGCTGTTCTTCATGCATGTTCATTTTTTCTGGCCACCTGAAGGGAGGAGGTGACCCAGCAGGCATATGAAATACTAAGTCTTCAGCTGCTGAAATGTCTTCTCCCTCCTAAGTTTTTCTGTCAGTGTTAGTGCTGTTGGTAGGTGTTCAGGTGTTGGTAGGTAGCAGGCTGAGTCTCATCATCACTGAAGGGATGCAGTTGTGAAGAATGTGAAGAAACTATGTGAAGAAATTTGTTCTGAAGGATGTTTTTCTTCTGGCAGCCAGACGCACCTGCACTACTGGCTTTAGCATTGTAGATTTGTAATCTTAACAGAAGCAGAGGGGATCTACACACACCACTTTCACAAAAATTAGATGTATTAAATATGTAGCTTTTTCTTCCTTTTTTTTAAACTGTGCTAGAAAGTAATTGCACATGGATTTATTTTTCCTTATCTCTTGGATTATCGTCTTCCTTCCTGTATGAATTTATCCAGTGTTCTGATTGCAGCTCTGTTTTTTTTTACTACCTCCTGTTATATACAGCTGAAGATTTTGTATGTTTAACATAATTGAGCTGAGCATTTTACAGCAATTGACAGTGAAGATAATTTTCCACTAAGGAATGTGTTGGTAACAGTGAATTTTTTTTGCAGTTGGCTGACTTGGGCAATTTGCTGTTTTAGTTACAGACTGCTTTATTTTGTCCTTGTATTTTATTTAATTTTGGCATATGAACCACGTAATAAAGTGACTTTGGAGAGGAGAAATTGAGACATTTTATGTTCTAAGAAACTTCCACAGAGATTAAGACAGCTGGTCAGAGATAAATCCAGAATGCAGATAGGGTCATGAATATCTTAATTGCTGTTTAAAATACCAGAGCATCAAATAACTCTTTCATCTGTTTAGATTGGGCTTGAAATCTGATTGCGGAGTAGGGGTTATTTCTGGGCTCATGTAAAAACTGCATAGGAAACAGGGAGGAAGAAGGAAAAGAAGATTTTTTTAGATAGGTGCTTCAGGGGGAAAGTAAACCCTCTGAGTTGCATGAGACTGATGAACAATGACCTATAGGGTATGATCATTAGAAATAGTAGGTCATTCTACCAGCCCTAAACTGTTTTCCTCTGTGGGCATGGTGGTGTGGGATGAGAGGGATGACTTTGATTTACATGGGATGTGGTAGTTAAACTGGGAGAGATTATTTTAAGGCTTTGTGAACTAAAAGAAATTAACATTTTCACTAAAAATATATTATGATGTTAAGGGTGCTTGTATTTTAGTGTGTGAGCTGGCTGACATTTATTCTGCACAAGCTCTAAAGCATTTTATGTTGTAAATGCATCAGCCCAAAACCTTATCCTAGATCCTGAATCCTATTTGAGTTGGATAGTGCTGTCTTGTTTCAGTGTGATCATAGATACTCTTCAGTAACAATAGAAGACTTTTTACCTTAATTATTGAAATGGGACATTTTTATTACAAAATAGTTGTCAACACAGCTTTACATCAGACTTATGATGTGTGATATAAACCAGTTTGGGTGATTTCAGTGCAAGTGTCTTCGGACACCAGCTGCTCGAGTGCTTTAATCCATTTTAGAAAAACAAACCTTTAAGTAGTATAGACAAGCTCTGACTGCTTGCCTGCAGAAAGAAAGATGATAAATTACTTTAAATATTAAACATCAGTTGAGGTGATTAATTTTTAATGAAGATGGTGAACAATTGTTTTTGCTTGTATTCCCTGGAACAGCCTTTCAAAAGCTTTGCTTTTCCAAAATTGTTGTTTCTCCTCTGTGTGTGGCACAGGATGTGACTTGGTTCACACAGCAGGGAAGGTTCATTATTTGGCATTCCTAGGTACAATATCCAGCTGTAGAAAGCATATAAATATCACTATGTAGGTCATCTTAATTAGGCCTCAAAACAAAGATTTAAGACAAAGTTGAATAATTGCATGTAATTCGTTGTGGCTGAGCTTCGTTAACAAAAAGAAGGTGCAGTTCCCAGACAGTATGAAAAGATACCATCATAGTTGCTGCAAGTCCGCTTCATCAGTGCTCCTGTCATTGTGCAGGGAGCTGAACCTATTAAAACAAATTATTCTGGGGAGAGATGAAAGATGTGGCAGTTTGAAGGTTGGTTGAATGCTGTCCTCTGGATGTTCCCTCTCTCTCTCATGGCTGCTAATGCTAGCATAGGGGGAGACAGCCCCACTTATATCACTGGAGGCTTCTGAGTGACCCATATTTCTTCACTGACGGTAACTTAGGGGCTTTCATCAGCTTTCTTTCTTCCTGTCTGAATGTAGCCAAATATGGTGACAGTCTGTGTGTTGTATGTGGACTATACCAGTTCTGGACCCCTCAACATAGGATGGACATTTAGCTGTTGGAGTGGAGGGCCATGAAGGTGATTAGAGGGCTGGAGCACCTCCCTTTGGAGAAGAGACTGGAGGAGTTGGTGTTGTTCAGCCTGGAGAACAGAAGGCTCAAGGGGGACCTCATAGTGGGCTATCAATACCTGAAGGGGGCCTATAGAAAGGCTGGGGTAGGACTTTGTAATAGGGTACACGATGGCAGGACTAGAGTAACAGATGTGAATTGAAAGAGGGTAGATTTAGGCTGGATATAGGTGGCAATTCCCATCCTCCTTGTGCTATGTTTGAGGCCAGCTAGAAAAAAACAGGAGGCAGCATCACTGGTGCTGGGTTTAAGAAGCTGATACCAGCAAGGGATGCCAGAAGAATTTGACCAGTCTTTAGCCTAACCCAAGATAGTGGCCAATGTCTAAAGCTGCCTTGGAGTTGATGAAATGTAGTTGTTTGTACTTCTGCCAACCAATGCATCTGCCCTAACAGGTGGAAATGTAGGATGTGTGATCTTCAAACCTATCGCTGCTAAGCTGTTGGGAATGTGCTGTAGGGTAGTGGGTAACATTGCACATGGAGAGTCTTGGAGGAGGGATGCAGTGGTGCCTTGAATGTTCATTGACTGTTGTGCAAGTGCCTTGCAGCGTCTAGCAGGCATCTAGGGGAAATACTATGTAGCTAGTTTGATAGATTTTAATACTAAGAATGACAAGGCTGCACTGTTTTTCTTTCTGACCAACAAGATGCAATGTATGGTTTTGATGTTGTAACACCATGAGAAGGAAGAGAACTGTCATTTAAGTGTGTTAAGCTAATGATGTATGAAGATATATTAAAAAGCATCAGCTGTCATAAGTATTGTTGGTACTTGAATCTGCCAACTTCTGTTTATGGACCACTGTAAGTCAGAATGGATGAGGAGTTCCTGATCTGAATTTCTCCCTCTGAGAGCATCTCTGTGTCCTCTGACTATGAATGTGTCCAAGGCAGCACTGATGGGTGCAGAGGACAGATGTTTGGTCTCTCCTTCTTTGTCTATGCCAGCAAGTTCAGCACAACCCAGCAGGCATCTTTATTTTTATTTAGCATTTTGAAGGTGTATCTCATACCACATCTTAAATTCTAGTTTAGATAAAGCATGAGGGGATTTAGGTGTACATATTTTCCTAAGAGGATCATGCTTCTCACTTGGTTGCTCTATAAATTGGGGTTTTCATGATTATTTTCTAAATACAGCAAAATATGAATACACAGAAGGTTGCATGTGCATTCAAACTGAAATCCATTGTCTGAGGGTTAGTGATAGAAATCTGTTGTTTTAACTAGTAGTAGAATGAATCACTGAACCTCAGGGTTGTTCTGAGATGAAAAACATTTTGGTAATCAGATTTGCAGTGTGGCTGCAGGAACAGTTGTAGCAGCACGACTGGGGGGGCTAGCAAATTGCAAGACGGATTAGAAACCGCTTAGGCTGGCATCAGAGGAAACAATTTATTGTGAAAATACAGCCCAGGAATAAATGAATGAGCATAGGGGATGCTCATAACATACTGGGATTCTGGGAAATCTTTCCTTTGAGAATCAAGAATGTAAGGCATTTCAGTGGGAAGGATGTTAAGATAATTGGTGAAAAACAAGTGGTAGTCTACGTGGGCTTTTATAATTTAAATTCACACTCATTAAATCATTGGCAAGGTACTGTACACCTCAGTAGTGGCCCTAGGAGCATTCAGTGCTGCTGTTTCTTGTACTAGCTGGGTGCTGTGACACTGTCTGTGCCTTTGCTCTGCTGGCTGTTGTAAATGCTTAACACCTGTCAATGGAGTGGTCCTGATGATTGACAGCTTAATTTTTCTTTATGTACCTGTGGGTTTTTGTATTTGTGCTGGGTTTTGGGGGTCTGGGTGTAGCTCCTCGTTTTGTGCTGTTGTTGTAATATATGGAAATTGTGCAGTAGCAACTGTTGCTAAAACCAAGCCTGCGCTAGGAATTCTTCCCCACTTGGCCGGGCAATAAGAAAATTTGAAGTGCTAAGGTTTCCTCACTTAATTTTACAGAAGGTGGAGGAGGGATGAAGCTCAACCACAGAAAATTATTTAAACCATGAGTAAGCTCATTTGTGCAGAGCTTTTGTTTAAATTGCTGGTTGGTGCCTAGTGCTGCTGTCTCCAGCTCCTCAGAAGAGTGATGAGATGGACTCCACTGAGAAATGGGTGGTTTTCATTTTGTGAAGAGGGCAAGGAGCAGAGAGAAGTGTCCCCTGCAGCAGTGTGAAAAATGAGCAGTCTCTGTAGATCTATGTCTGTGTTATTTTAGCAAAGAACTGTAATTGCAGCATTACAAACTACCACAGCAGATGTGGAACTGGTGTTTGAGTGTAAAAAACCCTTGAAGGAAGCACAGACTGAGGAGGAACACAAACCATTGGCGACTTTAAAGTTTTGCTTTGCTGTAGAAGCTCGTATGGAATAAGTTGGCTTCTGGTTGAGATCAAATTGACTTTGTGAAATAAGCAGAACAGGATTGAATTGATTAATATCTAAAGTTACAGCTCATGAATGGCAGTTCATGACCTCTAAATAACTCTGAAGACTCTTTCGTACCCTCTAACTCCTGGTTATCTTTTGTGTTCTGTTTTCTTTGCAGACGTCGGCTGATCTCTCAGCGATCTTCTCTGGAGACTCTGGAGGACATCGAGGAAAATGCCCCACTGCGGAGGTCATTTTATTTACTCTCTCTGGTTACTTGTCTGTATGGCATGGGCATGGGCATGGGCAGACTTGTTGTCCTTCTGCCTGTTGAAAAACAGCTGAGTGTTCACCATATGTTTTTCATAGTGGATGAAGTGAAACCTCACACACTGTGCAAGTGACATGAACTGGCTTCAGGTTATTTGATAAAAAGTCAGTATTTAAATGTCAGGGAATAACATGTCAGGTTTGATTAACAGAGCAGCTCAGTTGTCAGTAATAGGAATGACTAGCCTCTGGCATAGTACCTTTACAAAGTAAATACAGTTGGTTTAATGAAGTGAGCCTTTAAAGGCCAGCATGTTTAGTATTTGTTGTGTTTTCATAATTTGTTCTCTCAGCATAAGCAATCTTACTTTGGTACCTAGTTACTGTGTTGGCTGGTAGGTTTGTGACTGCTACTGCACTAATAAATCTGTCTCCATCAGCAGCTTCAGTGTGGTGTTTTTCTGCTTCCAGGAGGCCACAGCTTCTCTGGAGACCTCAATAATTAGTCACTAGGCAATCCTCTGGAGTGATGGAAAAAGGAGCAACTGCTTAGCAGTTGAGATATGGGCTGCTCAGTAATCTGACCAGTGTGTGGTATGCTTCTAGGTCAGCTGCTCGGCAAGGCAGCAGCTTAATTTTGAGTCTCTTCATCTTGGGACCTGCAATTTGGCTGGTTTATATTGATATTCAGCCTATAGCCTTGTTTATCCACATGCAGATTGGCTGTGACTCCCCACCTCGAAGCAAAGACTTTAATAGCAGAGCCAGTACCACCTGGCCTATTACCAAGGCTTATTTTTACCAAGCTTAGTGTTGAATGTTTACCAGCATGTTATGAGGCATTCTCATAAATGATTCAAGCATGTATAATTGGCAAAAGATACAAACAAAGTGTGGTTTGTGAGGCAGTATTTTTACTTGCTAATTCACAGTGTTATTGTTAGAACTTCTCTCTTGGTGGTATTTTCCTGTGAAGAAGCTAACAAGGCTAATTGCAGCCATGGAATAAGAGAATCTCAGGGATTTTACTAACTGGAGCAGGCAGAAATGGTGAAGTGATGGGGTTCCCTACATGCTCCAGGATGTACCCTTGCAGAGTGGGTACAGTGTTTGGGTTCAGGCAATCTCTAGTGGCTTGAGACCAGTAGTCTGTGGTTTCAGTCTAAAAAAGAGGACCTCTCAGGGTTGGAAAGCTGCTGAAGTCTGCCTATGGATAAGAGAGAGGATGGGAAAAATTATGGAGGCTCAACCTAGAGATTGTGCTGATCCTGTGTGCCGGTAGATGATGCTTCTCCCTTAGCTCCTACAGAGGATGCAGCAGCTGTGGGCCAGCATCCTTGGCCACACACTGTGGGCACAGTTCTCTGGTGCCTGTATGCTGTGCCTTACAGGAAAACAGCACTTAGATGAAATAGAAAGCTTTCACATGGGATGTGGTTTCACCTGATTACAAAGAGCAGAGCTGGATAGGTGGGGCTGTGACTCTTTCATCTCATCTCTTCTCCCTCTGGCAATTTCTTTCACTAACCACGATTTTACAAGTGCATTCAGGTTTAGAATAGATTTGAGGATTAATGTTCTGAAGTTTTTTTTTCCTGAGGAAATTTATTTTTATTTTTTATTTGAATACTGTCAGTAATGTGAAAAGTAATATTTAGAGTTACAAGCTAATAGGAATTATCCTTGCAAATAGGATTCTAAAATTAAAGCAAGAATGAACTTTCCTCCGCAGCTCCTTTTCAATAGCTGATGAGGGTACAAAAATGTGGGTGTTGGTGTGATGAGGAAAATTCTGTATGTACCAGGTTTTGTTTTAGTTTAATGATGTTTTTCTCTGAAAGCTTGAGTTAAGCTGTCACAATAGATTACAGGAAGTTTTGCTTTGCTGAGATTTTTTCTGATGTGGGGTTTTTGCATTAAGGGAGGGGTAGTGTTGCCTTTTCTTGTTATTATTTTAAATATTTTTATTTGAGCTGTTGCATCTCAAAACTTACTGTCTTTATTGTTCTTGCCAGTTCCTAACACTGGGTGAAATGAATGATTCTTCTTGTCTTTCCTTCCTGCCTTTGTGTACACTTCTTGGCCATACAGGCAACTGAGTACTACTTTTTGTTTTCTCCCTGCCCCCCCTTCATTTGTTTTTCAGATGTCGGACACTCTCAGGATCACCCAGACCAAAGAACTTTAAGAAGGTTCATTTTATCAAGAACATGAGGCAGCACGATACCAGGAATGGCAGGTACTGTGTATCCAAAGGCTGCTTCTGCAAAGGCAATCCATGGGATATGAGGGAAATGGCAGGGTCACTGTCCCTGTGCAACAGCACAGTGTGCTATTGCCACTTAGTGCATACATAGTAATGGCCTTAAAAATAGCCTGTAAAGGTGCAGGCTGCAGTGCATGCTCCTTGAAGTGAAGTAGGAGTCAGTGGATGTGCTAGCTCGAATGTTTTGTTTAAAACTCAAGTCTTCTTGCTACAAAGGCATTAAAGGCAAATCTCTGGTACTGTTGGAGTAAACTAGGCATAACTGGTTGTCTTTACTTTTAGGATAGTGCCAGGTGTTGAGTGTGAGAGGGCATATGGCAGCACCTGCCTGGAACAACTTTAGCAATGGCTGAAGGCAAATTCAACATCTGTTAGTGGGCGCAAATTGCTGGTTGGTAAAGATGCAGCTGGGTGATGGTTGGGGTAAGGTCAGGAGTGGGTTCCTTATTTTCAGGACAAGGGGTACTTTCAGGTAAAGGGATACTGGAGATTGCATGAGGGATGCACACTGCCCTGATGGCAGCCAGAAGCACCTGTATAGCAGCAGTTGGACAGGACTGCAATGGACACAGTTGCTGTTGTGTTTTTCATCAGCAGGATAGGTTCTGTATTGCAGCATCATCCTGCTCAGAAGTGAAACTAACTCTTCCCTGCTTATGAAGGGAAGAGTTAGTTCTCTCTGCTTTTTTGACCCAAGGCAATTTCCCTATTTCTCATGATGTTATTTCCAAACCTGAATAAATCTGAAATAGGCTACCTGCATAGGTTGCATATAGGCTAAATTATCCTTTTGAGACCTGACCCTTGCACTTACCTGTTCTTATACAATGCAATGGGGGAAAACCACATACATCTTCTGTGGCTTCCATCAAATTTGGAGCCAGGTCAGTAGAAATTCTGACATTGCAATGAACTGCAGGTTTTATGGATTGAATTCTGGTAGGTGTTACCCGACTCAAGCAAATTTTTCCTTGCTTTTATTCTCACATGTGCATTTAAATGCAGTGAATGGTTGTAATCAACATAAATATTGCAGAAGGTGGCTCTGACAAATGACTTAAAAACAGTTTAAAAACAGTTTCTTTAGCAAACAGAGGTGTGCAGAGCTGTTGACTGTTGGTGTGACTAGTAGCTGATTTGTCCTTGCAATAAATGAATATGGAATGAAAAGCTGACAAGCAGCCCTGTAATTTTACTCTATTTTCTGTATAAATAACTGTACATTGTGTATTTCTTATAGGAAAAAATACTTATTCATAAGGTATTATGCGAATTTTGCTGATTAATTTGAGATGTGTGCATAAAATGTATGGATGAACTTGATAGAAATGTTATCTGTGAAAAACTGAATAAATATTTGGCTTTCATCTTCTGCAAAAAAACATTTGCAGAATATACGTTTATCTTAGTTCATAGATCAGTCATTATGTCTAGTAATATAACTGAATAATTTCCTAGCTAAAAAAATAGTAAGCTTCTATTATTCAACTGGCTGCTTATCTTTATCAACAGACAGTCTTCTAGAAGATTTCCATAATCGTAATAAAGATCTTTTTAGAATACAGAGACAATAGGAATAAGATAGTCAGTTTTAGAAATGCTTTTTGTCCTGGGGTCAAAGAGCTACAGTGGTATTAGCTAAAAATTAAAATGCGAAGTCAATGTCTTGTGTTGCCCCTAAGGCCAGCAAAGTCTAGCAGTAATATGAGTGCATAACCTGGTTTTCTGAGGGGTCTTGATGCTTTTGCAGTCACTGAAGTTAACAGTGAAACATCAGTTTCCAGATGAAAAGAACCTTTGGAAAGATGGGTAGCTTTGTTCTATATGCTCATCCCTAATTAAAAGTTGGAGTACCTTAAGACTTTTAAAGCAAATGTCTTCCTTGGTTCCCCTTGACATGGAGGAGCCACAGGTATTGCAATGGATAGAAAACCCTCCTGGGGCACTTTCCCATGCCTAGGACCTCGTCCCAGGTAGCTCATGCAGGATTGTGCCCAGGCACTGTGCCTGGGTCAGGAGGCTGGAGTTGGATTCTGAGCTCTCCATAAAACCCTTGTCCCTTCACAGCATGACAGCATTTAGCTTGAGGACCCCAGCTTTGAAAACATCTACATAAAACAGGGCTTTCAGTCACTGTTTCTCTGGCTTGGGACCAAGTGTCATAACAAAGAAAACTGCAGTGTGGATGATAGCTCAGGGCTGCTTTCTCTGGTCTCTGACTATTTGTGGGTCTCAACCTGTGAAGTAAGTTTTCCTTGACCTGTGGCCTATTACCCCAGGGGGTGGCACAGGCTGAGTGTCAATGCTCTGGGTCCAGCCTTTGGTAGTCCAGTGGCAGGGCAGGACTGGCTGTGGTTAAAATAAGAGGAAAACCAGACCACACCATATCAGGCAATCCTTGTAAAGCTCCCTGTTGATGGTTCTCTGTGCTGGTTAAACTGGTTTCTTTGGATTTGTAGAATGTGGTTTATTAATGGAGCTGGAAAGTTAGATTTCCTAGACTTCATTATCAAAGTAGACTTGTAAAATAGCACAAAGCAAATTTTCCCCTCAAAAGACAAAGACAGGTCAACTTGAACATACAAATGAGCTCAGGTTGCCACCAGCATGTGCTTTCACCCACTTTATTCAGCAGGTTTATTGGTTCCATAAACTGCAAAGTACAAGATTTCCTATCTAGCAGAAACAGGCTGCACAAACAGCAACCTGAGCCAAGTTGAGCAAACAAGTCACAGTGAGAATGAGACAAGAACATTTCTAGAGCCATCCCATAAAGCAGATATAAAAGCAGTAAAACAATGCTTCTCTCCTATTCCCATCCTATTGCTTTCTCAGGGCTTTTTTTCACTATACAGATCTAAACTAAGGCCAAATGCCACCTGTAGCCTATGAAACATGTCTTTTGCTTCCCTTTTAATTGTGGAAATGTATACAGGTGCACTCCATTGGGTTAACTATTCAGTGTCCTCCCAGCTTGTAATTATTCTGGTCTACCTTACAGTAGCCCTGTCTTGAACTTGGGAGGCTTCAAAGTGTTGGTTGCTACCCAGACAGCATCTGTGGTTTGTGTATTCACCTTGGTGTGCAGGACAGTAAAGCCCTGCAGTCAGGTAGGAGAAAAGAAGCTACACATACATATGGTACATGTGTATTGTATTGCCTAATAGCAGTCTTTTGGAGAAACACAAACCTAGACGGACTCTAAAGAAAACAGACATTCTTCAAGTCAAATGAATTACTGATTCTGCTGAGAGCCTTGCACACAGTAGGGTTTTGTAGTTTCATAGCATAAACTTCATTAAAGAAAGGGGGAGATTAGCTTTTAGTCTCAGACAGTTGTGCATTGTCAGAGCTCTCTTACCAAATAATGGTTGCTCTGAACCATAGTAATTAGTACAGCTTCTTGGTGACGTGTGAGAATTAGAGAGTGAAAACCTTTTTATGAAGTAATTTTAATCGTGTCTAGCTGGCACAGTGGCAATCAAGGCACATAAACCGACTCTAATTTAAGCTGCTTCTGATACTGGAAATGGCTCATTCAGAGCTGTGCAGGATTATAGCTGCCTTTTGAAAAGTTGAAAACCAGGGAAATGCTTTTCTCCAATAAGCAGTAATTTGATTTTTTTGATCAACAGTGGGCTTTCACCTCACCACCTCTCCTAGAGCATACTTGGTGCAAAGTTTCTGGACTTTGTGCTCCAGCAAACCATTGCAGGCCCTCAAAATTTTTAATTTTCTGTTCATATCACCAGACCTCCCAAACTGTTGTTTTACTCCATGATGAGCTTCTGACCACCTTCCCTGCTTCTATTCCAGTCCAGCTTCTCAGCCTGTTTTGCACCAGACCCCTCCAGCAGCTCAGCAGATGAGATTTTGTGGAGGCTCTGGGTTCTTCTCCAGATCTGCTTGGGAGATACTTATGTAAAGAGGGTCTCCTAGTTAGTGGCAAGAGAGGCAATACTTAGGTCTCAAGGGAAAGAAATCTGAAAAAGAGGCTGGGCTGGTGCTTTTTATTTCCTTTCTGGTCTGATTCCTTCTGACACACAGCAAGATCTCTGTGGCAACTTCCCATAGTTGTCTTGGCTTGTAGACATGGAAGTGCCACTTTGTTTTTCTTTAAGTATTAATTGTTTGGGGTTTTTTTAGGGAGGTGTAGGGCGTTGGTGGAAGAGCTGTATTTCCATAAGCAACCAGGGGCAGTGAGGGGCATACACTGTGGTTTTCTGAATTCAAAGATGGTTTCTGATGTCAGCATGGAAATCTGTGCCAAGTTTCATACATCAGCAAACACGACTTCCAGTGAACAAGCAAGCTGTTGTGAGTAGCAACCATTCAGCAATAGGCAGTGGCAAGCACAAAATTATATGCCAGGGTTTTTTTGCTTGTGGATTGCCTTTCTCAAATGTTAAAAATTATTCCCTCATGCTCTAAAGCTTACTGCTGCATTCTGAGACCATCTTATGAACCTGTCGTATTTATTGCAGAGTGCTATAGCATTCAGACAAACAATGAGGTCATACTTTATCTGCTGCAGAAGGCTTTCCTAATGCTGCATGCATGTTTATTATTAGAAACCCACCATTATTAAAGGTTAAATGCCATTTTGCTTTTAAATAAGAAAATAGGATTGCTATAATAGAATGATCCAGGAGGTGGGAAATTGACTGTTCTGCATTTTCTTTCAGGCATTGCATGCAGCAGCTCTCTTGTGGGTCCAAACCTTTTCCAAGAACAATGACTAAGCTTGTCTCTTAAGGAAATAGTACTTAAATAACAGAGTAACTGGTATGAGATTTATAGAATCACATGATGGTTTTTGAATGCTAAATAGCAAAATGGCTTACTAAGGTTTATTGTTCAACTTTGACCAGTGTAGGAGAAAAGATGAAAAATTTGGGTGAAATCATCACATGCAGATCTGTGCCATGCAGTGTCAGAAAAATCAATGTTGGAGAGCAGACCAAGGAAGTACAGTAGCCCTGAGAAGCAACCTAGCAGTAGATTTGGGTCACAGCTGTAAATTTTTAGATTGGTGAATTTTAACACTAATCAGATTAGAAGATGACATCAATTGTCATCAATATGTCTTGGAGGAATTTGAGGGGATGCAGCCTGTTGGACAACTGTAGAGAGAAGGGTTGTCTTAGTGTATGTTGTATCTTTGTTCAGTCATCTTTCCTTATTATCTTGGGATAATGAGGAAAGAATATATTTAAAGACAGTTTATTGACATTTTGTATTTTGAATCTTGATCAGGCTTCTCATGGCTTGTTGCCAACCTGTGTCTCCCAAAGCTATAATAATGCAGCTATTGTCAGTCCATGTAATTTTATGGAAGGACCTCAAGGTATGTGTGTTGTTGCTTAATATCAGAGGTTGATGGCTAAAAGTGATAATGTGGCTGTAAAACAGATAGGTTGCTCCAAAATATTTAGTTTGATGCTACACAGTGACTTTGCAGATGGTGCAGAGATTTGGAAGCTGGTGAAAAATACAAGGTGTTTGCTGCAAGAATGGCTGTGATTCTGAGAAGCTCCGTGCAGGCTGGTAAAATCTGCTTTCATGTGGCTGAATTTTGAGCTCTTCGCTTATGTGGAATGAAGGCAACCCATACTTACAGGACGGATTCAGCTGTGACATTAACTGACTGAGAAAGATATGTCCCTAGAGGAGAAGAGATGAGGAGCTGTGGGGTCAGTCATGCCAGAGTGTCAGTGTCATAAACAGGAGGACTGATGTGATTTCTGAGCACAGGCTGGTAGGTCATCAGGGCTAGAAGCTAATCTTGAAGGTGAAACTTGAAAATGTGATAGATAAGTCTGCCACCCGTGCAACTCCTGAGGCCACTGATTATTTCCCAGATGCTAAGAAGGGTGATGGGGGGAAAAACTAAAGAAGACTTCAGGAGGAACCTGGAAAACAGTGAAATGAACTGAAAGCTTATGATAATAGCAAACTTTGACTTCATCCATGAATCAATTTATTTCAGGATTAGGAATTTGGAAATTCTGATCCAATAAATGCAGCCTCCAAGTCATCCACTGAGTTGTGGTGGTTATCGGTGTCTGTCACCTGGGTTGCCTCTGGGTTTGTCTGTCTGATTTCAGCCATAGTGCTGAGTTGCCGGAATGGCTTCTTGCCTCTCTGTGTGGACACTTTTCACTAGGCCTGCTCTTGCCTGGAAAAATTCTGTCCTGGATTCCAAATAATATATTCATGACAGTCTTTCTTGAAAGCCTACAGGGGGGCTGGAATTCCACTACTCCCTCACTGTGTAATGCATGGCAAAGGCTTCAGCACTCATGTAAAGACTCAGTAGCACGGTACCCTACCTGTGAGGTAAAAAATGAGAAAACATCCATAATGGAAGCTTTATGGTTATGAATTCCTCAACAGTAACATCTCTTGCTTTGCTTATTGTGGTGGAACTTTTAAAATTTTAGTCTTTGATTTCTTTTATTTTCTTTTATATTTTAGAATAGTGCTTATCAGCAGCAGAAGATCCTTCTGTAGCATATTTTCAGTGCTGCCATATCGAGACTGTACCCAAGTCGGGTATGTATATTTATACATGTACTACATAGTCTTTCTGGGCCTGCATGTAGACCTGATAATGCACAACAGCATGATGGAAAGCTTATGCTTTTATATATTTGCTCTGAGAAGAGATGGATGCACTTAGATATATTTGCTTTGTGGAATATTGCCAGGTTAAAGCAACAGCTTTCAATCCCCAGCTCATTTATATGTGGTGTTGTATCTTTACCAGACTGGAGAAGACTATCCCTTTGAAATCAGCGTTGAGAAATGTACTGGTTTTGTTTCTTCTGATTTTGCTCATCTTTGACAAAACAGGAATTTTAGGCAGCTCACCTTCTATTTCAGAAGTAGTTTTAGTTTTTTTATTCTTCCACACAAACATGGTACTCTAGATTTACAGGACCATAGAGAAAGAGCTGGATTTAAACATAATACCTTTTCGTTGTACATTTAGACATTAGTCAGATCATTCAGTCAGTAAAACTAGCCGATTTTGGCCGTAATGCCATATCAATTCTTAGCTTGTTGAAGCAATGCCTATAGAGCTGCCTTGCAACATGTGGCATGTTTATTTGGAAAAGTTTCTTTGGATTGAAACAGTTTGCCAAACACTGAGAAAGCTTTTTGCTATTCCCCTGAAACTATGGGAGTAGAAGGAACTCTATTTGGCTAGGAGGTATCTGGCAGGCTCTGGGACATGGCTTGCTGTGTGCTTTCAGAGGCACATTATAAGGCTGGGAAGGGCAGGCCTGGTCAGCAGGAGTGAAGCATGGCCACTGTTGACCCTCTCACTGGAGAGCTGACAATTGTCTGTAGTTGGGGTCAGCTCAACACCCACAGGGCACAAAACCTGTGGGATATGTTCAGCTAACACACTAAGGTGGATTTGAATGACCCGTAACTTCTCTAGAGTCAAATTTATCTGCTGCATGAAGGGTGAATTTGGCTTGTATTTTTCAGCATTCTATTTAATTCTGGAGAAGGGTTTGCCACAAACTGCTTGTGCATCAGGAATTCAAAACAAAGGGAAATTAGTGCACAAAGGAGGCAACTTTGTAGGAAAGTTGACTTGCTCTCCTGCCTCCTGCAAAGTTGTTTCTTTTTTTTGTTTTTTTCTCCTTATTAAACTGGGATGACACATCAGTCAGATTCTTGGCAGCTTTGTTCATTCTTCTTGGGTACACTGTCACTCACTGATGGCCATTCCCTATGGAAGTTGCATCTTTATTGAAAATTTAACGTATTTTGAAATGTTGATGACTGGTTATACCTTCTAAAATACAGCAGTAATGAGCCTAGCTGCAAACCTTAATATTATTGCAGCATGTAATGTCTTGTACTATGCTTGTGCAGCAAGTAGGGCATGGCTTGAGATGGCAGCAAGTGCCAGTACAAAACAAACCAGCCATGTTCCCTTTGCTAAATAGCTGAGATTAAAAAACCCAAAGTGCCCTCTGTCTGTCTTCCAGAGCATCAGAGCAAGAAAGAAACAATTCAGTGGTACCTCCTTCCAGGAACAGCTGGTGCAAAGAACAATGAGACACTATAGTGTAAAGTGTAGGCACTGTTAAGGCTGCACAATGGTCACTTCATTGCATATTTTGGATGGGTGGTGCGAGGAGGGTGAGACTACCCTCTTGAAGTACTGTAGTGACAGCATCCTCTAGCTTTGCTTTCTCTCAGTCTTTTATTTGTTGGTGTCTGTCCCTGGGCAAGACATCCTACCTGGTTTGTGTTCTGCCATCATTGCAGTGTTGTTGAGGAAAAGAAACAAGCTGTCACCTGTTTCCATGGCCAAGAGTAGGGTAATAAGCAGGACCAGAGCATGCTTTTCTTCCCTCACTTAGACCAACAGTGCAACTGTGAGTGCATTCATAGCTAAGTGAAATCCACACAAGAATGTGTATCTTGCAAGTCAGGAGCTGAAAGAGGTGCTGAGTTTCTTGCCTGCTGGTTTCCCTTGGTGCCCAGCATTCTGCAGCATTAAAGCTCAAATTTGGGGTTTAGTGGTGGCTAAGGGCAGTGATGAGAAGGTTGTCCTGTACTGAGAGCACTGTAATAGTGTTATTGTCTCCCTTACTAAGTCAATGGATAGACATACACCCACTTGTCATTATTACAGGCTGATGTGCTGATCTGTAGCAACTACAGGATCCAGCACCACTGAAAATGTTGTCTGAATGCTTGGCTTTGATTGTGTTTCTATGAAATATAGTCATTGTGATGCAAAGGTTGGAGGCAAAGCAGTGCAAATGTTGGTGCTGCAGGTTTAGCTTGACAGTTTTGGGTTTTATTCAGTGTGTGCTTGCAGCCATCTGAGAACAATCTGGTCCTCATTAGTATTTTAAGGTGCCTAAGCATTTTCAAAATAGGTGATGGCAATGTCTGTCTGTCACTGTTAGAGGTGTCATAAAGGAGGAACGTCCCATATCTTCTCTCTCTCCAGGAAAGGAAGTGAGTGCAGAGAGCTAGATTTATACTAGTATTGTTTCTTTTTTCCTTTGGCATGCATTATTATGGTTCATCATTTCAAACTGAACTTTTTAGGCTCATTTTTTGTTAATGGCAAAAGCATTCATTCACAGATTAAAGTCATAACTATCCTGATGACACTTTATATTGTGATGTTGCAAGGATCTTGTAAGAGCTCCCAAGCTCCTGCCCAGAAAAGGAATCTCGAGGACCTGGGGAGGAGAGCTGGTGGTGTTACAGGGATGTAGCATTGCAACATGGTTATTCTTACATTCAGCTCTCACCCACTGAGCTGGCAATGACTGCTGCTGAGGCTGGAGAGGATGAGCTGCAGGACAGAGAAATCAGACTGTTAGATAGTGCATGTTCTTGTAAAACTGGCCAGTTTACCTAATCTTTTATTCTTCATGACACTGAAATCATTAAGGGATTAGGAACTCAACTGCAGCAGGACTAGCTGCTGCATATTGTATTCTTAACATGAATATAGGTATTCATCTCACTAAACTTGTCCTCAGTTAAGGGAAATAATGCAATAATCAAATGGACTGAAGCCTAGGAAACAGATAATTCTTCTGAAATAAAGCAGAAAGTCATTAAGTAAAATGAATTTGTGTCCTTCTCGGAAAAGCTACAAACCAGCTTCATCCAGTTTCTAAAGATAAATCAGTGCCAAATTTAATTTTGAATTTAAATGCCTGATATTCTGTGATGCTGAGAGCACAGGTTTTCAGTACAGTGCCATCACTCTAAATAACACGTAGCCACATGGATCAGTGAGGGCAGGCATTCCTAACAGCCTTCACTACCTAGACTTTGAATTCTGTCTTTAGTCTCTAAATAGGGTAAAAAAGTCACTTGCAAAATGAGGCAAAAAGAAGCATTTATGTGAGGTGGCCTCACATGCTGCATCCCTGCTGTCAATTATTTGGCAGGCCAGGTAACAAGCAATGCACAGTGAGTGTAGGATATGGGAATATTATAGGAGAAATGGGAGCATCTACATCGCTATAAATACAGTAGCAGTAAGCACAGAGCAAAGCAGAGGACTCTGTTACCTCCTTTGGATTTGTTAACAGGTTACTCACTATTCTTTCCCAACAGATATTTGTATGCAGAGCAATTTTGATTAAGTCATCCATCTCGAGGGCTTTTCCTGAGCATGTATCATTCTGCCTGGGGAAGAATAACTATCTTGGTTTAGCCTGTAATTGGGGAGTTTGAAACATTTCTGCTTTTCTCTACCATTACCCATTTTCTTTGCTTCTCCCAAGCTGAACAAAAACCAAAATGCATATTAGCTTTACAGAAGCCAATATGATCTAATTCTAATTACACAAATCTGGGGGCAAAACATCAGGACAAGAGCTGATATACTGACACCTAAGTACCTTTAGAGAGAGAAAAAGGATACTGGCCCATTAAAGCCAACTCTCCAGGAGTTTTTTCATCTTCTTTTCCTGCAAATTGTCTCTGGAGTTGTTCTAGTAATACAAATGGCAATTAGGATCTGAAAGCTCTTGATCAATTAAAGCAGCCATTCTCAGGCAATGGGAATTTTCCAAAGCTGTCATTATCTTTATCCATTTAAACAGAGATAAGTAGAAATTATTTATAATGATATATAAGAACAATGAGTTTTCTTGATGCCTTATAAACTGTCTTTGCTTTTAGTAAGTTTTAAGTCAGGAATCCTTAAGCATAAAATACAGACACAAGGCTCACATCTCTAAATAATCATTATCAGATTCCTTTTTGCAATAAACAGAAGGCTTTTTCATGTATCTATAAATCTATTTAATGTTTAATGCTCCTAAATTATTCACAGGTTAAAGTGTTCAACTGCTGGTGTCATTTAAAGAGCAAGTCCCCAGCAGGAGTCTTTCATGGGACTTTGTAGATCATGTCAAAGAATAACATTTGATTCATTAAAGAAATATTGCACTTCCAAAAGCATTAGAATCCAATTTATATTCTCTTAATTCCAGAATGACTGATTAAAGATAGTGTGTGATTTCCTGTTTTGATCCTTATCTACCTGCTCAGTGAAACTTTTCACTGCCTTATGTCAAATTTGGGATCTCAAGTCTTGTTTGAAGAAAATCTGTGAATTCTTTTTTGTAGATAAGGCAGGTTTTCTTGAAGTTCTAGATCATATGCTTAGTTTTGACTATGGTAGTATGGCTCAGCTTCATGGAAATGCCATGCACTAATAGAATATCTAGAGCTTGACATTGATTCCTGAACTTTGTCAGAAACTGGGATGTGGGGTTTTTGCCTCCTACAGAAATATCTTCGACCTTTGTGTTTACTCAAGCTTTCCTGGCTCAAATAAAGGTAGTAAAATTAAGTTCACATAATTTAATTTGCATTTTGCTATATGCTCAGATCCCTTGAAAGCTTGTTAAAAAAGCACTTCTGGGAAATAGAATGGGAAAAATCAAAAATGAGGAAGCAGAGAAAGGGAGTTTTTCTTCACTTAATGGCCTCTTTTGACAAGGACCATCTTTCCTACTTGACACCAGTTTGTGCAGTTTTTCAGTCCCATGTTTAAGTGACTTAAACATGGTGAAAGTTTGATTTTTAATTTTTTTTTTCTTATATGTGATGTGCCTGTCTTTCATGTGTTCCTACTCTGCAGGGGTCTGTTAACCATGGGCATGTGTCCAGAAGGACTTGGTGGCAGTGGCTGGCACCATTGATGTCAGGGCTCTACCCAAACAACCATGCTGGACTTGTTTACCCAGGGCAAAGCAGAGGCATCCCCCAGGTTTTTCCTTGTTACTCTTGGGATATTAGTGTTCTGAGAAGAGGCAGCTGTGCTGGAACTCCCCTTGAAGCAGGGTGGTAGCTCCTTGGCTTGCTGAGGATTTTCTAAAATTCTTTGTCTGGAAAATGAGGTAGAGGAAAATGAAGGATTGTCCTGCAAACACTTGACTAGCTTGATGTAAGAAGGAACCCCAAAATAATAAAGTAGTCACCTAGGAATTTCTTAAGTGTTCAGTGAGAACTTGTACTAATGAGAGGAGGATGTACATAAGATAGGATGGGCCTTTTTACATGAGTATGGATCTGTGTTGTCTTGTTCTGGTTATTTTCCTCATGAGAGGAAGTTTAATTCTTTTTTTTTTAAGGACAGGTTTCTCTCCAGTGGTATTTTATTACTATGTTTTACAACAAAACCAATTACGTGCCAACTAGAAATGCAGAGCATATGGAGAGGAGTAGGAGATCCTAAGTAAGCCTTGCTACTCAGGATGAGTAACTTCAGCATTGCTCACAGGGTCCTGAGGGTGGAGTAATCTTTAGAAAAACAGGAAGATGGGGGAAAATGGAGATGTTTATGTTCCTCAGTCTTCAGCTAGTGACCAGGGATCAATCCTGTTTTTGCTCACACTTGCCAGCTGACTCTGATCCCTGCTCCCACAGCACTTATTTCAGTCCCCAGAGCCACTGCTCTTATTTTTAAAAGCTGCTATGATGACTCTTTAAAGGGTGCTGGGTTTTTCACTTAATAAAATTATCTCCCCTTGTCTGTTAATTGCATGGAGAAATTTCACCTTGACTTGTTTTCAAAGCTGTTGTGGCATTGTTCCCTCCTCTCTGTCAGTAAGGTTTTGAGTGTAAGGGAATGGAACTTTTATATTTCAGATAATTCAGATTTTTGTTCTTGGTTGAGAGCTGGGGGCTTCCTCAAGTCGTGTGCTTGGTTCTTGGATAGGACTTGCTGAAATGGTTACTATTTGGGATTTATATCTGAGGAGCAGTTTCTTTAAGCACATTCTGCACAAGAGCAGAAGAGGCTAGGATAGGCTAGTCTGATGCAGAGGGAGATGGTTTTAAACTAGAGCAGGGCATGTTTAGATAACACAGTAGGAAGAAGCACTTCATCATGAGAGTGCTGAGACACTAGAACAGGTTGCCAAGAGAAGTGGTGGAAGCCCCATGTCTGGAGACATTCAAGGCCAGGCTTGATAAGGCTCTGAGCAACTTCACTTAGTGCAGCTTATCCCTGCCCACTGCAGGGGAGTTGGACTAGATGACCTTTGAAGGTCCTTTCCAAGTCTATGATTCTAATTATTTGTCCAGCCCCTCAGTAACATGATATCAGGAAAGAAGAGTGACTATGTGATACTGTGCTAAATGAACCTCAATCAAGAAAGAAGAGGGATTTACTGGGATTAGAAACTTGATACAATCTTTGCCTTTGTCACAGAAGTCTGTTTTCCAGCAGATGGATGGATTTTTCCAAGAGTAAGGTACATGACTTACTGGGGACTTGCCAATCGCCATGTTTCAGAGAAATAAAACAAGTGACTGGTTGGAAAGATGACTAAACAGGGTGCACAGAGACAGAGTCCAGCCCTGCAGTCAGGTGAAGAGCCTGCAGGGCTTTTCCCTGCCTCAGTGTCAGTATCTCTCTCACTCTGATTTTTAAATGCTTACTTGGACTTCAATGGAAACAATTTTCAACCAGGAAAATACTGAGATAAACACTCTGGAGTTGTTTGCTCATAGTCTTTTTTGTCTTTGCTCCTATTTAGATTATGAGGCTATAGCAGGGGATATGGCCTGCATGTCTGGGACATCTCATTCATCTCCAATTGTGAAATGGCAAACACATCAGTCCTAAAGTAGATCCCTGAGTTTCCATCCCAAGGCAATGGAGAGCTGGATATTTGTTATTGCTGGCAGGAGGGTCACTGGTGTTTGGACATTCTCCTGGACTCAGAGGAGCAGGAATCCTTCCTGTAGTCTTTCCTGGGCAGTTACCTCTATCCAACAGTGTCGTAGAACATGAATATATATTCTAGGAGTATTCACCTGCTGGATGCATAGCAGTTAAGCATTGAAGCTATACTTTCGGATGTCACCTGAAGTGTATATGACTTCCAGTTCCTTCCCTGTGCCAGGTTCTATCAGAGGCACCCAATGGTGGGGATGCTGGCTGTACACCACAGGTCGGATGTGTGGTAGAACCTGATTTTTTTCTATAACATATTTAGGACAACACAGGTGCTGCATGTAGGAGAAGTTATCTGATATGCGCTTTGCATTGGCATGTTGGCATTAATGCTGCTATACCTTATTTCAGCATTGGGTGGTGGAATGTAAACAAGGTACGTGTAGTAAGAGCTGTTTCTGCTCTGGTTTCTGTTCCCCAGGGATATGAAGCTGGAAGGTGGACGCCAGTGCCATTCTACCGGAGTGTGTCTCAAAGAGATAATTGGTCTTGAAGGTGTGGAGCTTGGAGCAGATGGGAAGGTGGGGATGCTTCAGTTCCTACTTGGTTAGTTTTATGTAATAAGGGGAAAAAATAGTGTAACTAATAACAAGGATGACAGCAAAATAAATTGTAATATCCACTGTATCAATGTAGTTAAGGTGGAGCATGTGTAAACTGAAATTCAGGAGGACTGCTTGAGCTGTCAACACAGACAACTCCATTTCCTTGAAGAAATTGCCTGTGGCAAAATCTAAGTCTATAGAGCTTCACTGAATCATGCAGCCTTCCCCTGGCTCTAAGGGGAGGTATCACTGCAGAGTATATTGTCAGAGGCTTGAAAATAATTTCTGGTGACAGTTGTAAGCTGTAATTCTGCTTCCTCTCAATCTTATTTAATAAAATAAATTCTGCTTAACAGTATTTTTTTCCCAAAGAGCAGGAGGGTAGTAGTTCATATCTGATGAGTATTTCAAAATCCAGGAGTGTATTCACTTGCCTGGAATAAGCAATTATGAATCAGTAGGCAAAATGATCCAGTTAAAAGAAGTATATCGAGGAGAGACAATTTTAATCATAAATTAAAACTTTTTTCTGAAAGCTTGATGTACTTTTTACAGCTCGGTTTACTCAGTCTGTTGCCATTTATGGATTTAAAGACACTAGGTCAATGCTGTTACACATGGTATGTTCACCTAACCAGGTGTCAGGCCAGACCACAGGCTATAAATTCCTGAGGACAATCTGTGTGCTTATAAATAAATGAAAACTCACATGATTTATTTGACACTTGTTCTGGCCATCTCATAAACCAGTCTAGTGTCTGAGACTTTTTCTTCAATATAATGTTATTTCTGGAAAATAAACCTATGAGAAGAAAGGCCAAGAGTGAAAGCAGAGAATTAGTGCACTCTAAAAATATTGTCACGAGTTACTCATTTCACACTTAGTCTGTTTTAGTAAGTAGTAAATGATCTCCTACAACTATTGCTGTAAACTGGGAGCTCACTTATGACACGAATAGGACTGTGCCAAGACAAAATCCTGAAGGATGGAAATACCAGGGAAAATGCTTAAGTTTAGCAACATTGAAGCGATTTGCCTCTGGCTGCTCGGTGCTGAGGGACCCATATAGATGATGCTATTTCAGTAAAGAAGTGGCTGAAACCTGCTACAGAGAAGGCTCACTGGAAGAAAAAAAAGCAAACCAAAAAAACCTCCAAGTCAAAAAGAACCCACTAAAACTCAGCTCAATGTATATCTTTTTAAGTCTGACCCTTGAGTAGGATTTTGTAAATCCAGTGCATTAAAGCTTGTGTGTGAATGTTTGTGATGTTTTGTTGAAGAATTAATGCCTTTGCAAAAGATTTTTTACCTGGATAAACTGACTGCACTGAAGGAAATGTAGGTGAGTGGTGTTTGTCGATGCCTAATTATTAAATCCAGAAAATCCTCTGGATTTTGGCTGTGCTAATTTGGCTTCTCTTGCTTCCAGTTGGAATGCACCAAGGGCTTCCTGCTGCAGCTAAGCTGGGCTGATAGTAACTATCTGTTCTGATTTCCTTTGCAGACGGTTTCTTATACACAGTTCCTATTTCCCACCAACGCTCTGGGAACTAGGAGGAACACAATAGACTCCACCTCATCCTTCTCCCAATTTCGCAATGCAAGCCATCGTAGCCTTTCTTTGGCAAGAGCTAACAGCACCCAAGGGAGCATTGATGCAGGTAAATTCTTGAGAAGCTTGTTTTAAATCTTTGTGTGCTCTGGTGATAGGCAGTTGCGGTGAAGGATGGATATAAGTCATGCTCAAGTCTCCCTTTTTGCTGAAATTAAGCAAAATGCAGTCTCATCTCATGAGTGAAATGCAGCTCATTCCATAGCTGTTTAGCAAAACTGGCTTGTGGGTTATCAAAAGTTAAGTTAACAAGGCTGCTGGTCTATCTCCTGCCCTGATGGTATTCAGCATGCCTCCTCCTGTCACAAGTATTATTTGTTCCTCCTGCATCAGGCTCATTGTTACCTTCCCTTGCTATGGAAAATTTACAGTGGCAACACAGTAGGCACAAGCTGGTAGGTATAAATCATTCTGGTGACCTTCATAAGGCTGGAAAGGGCTGTGTTTACAAAACTAGGCACAAAACATGAGCCAAACCACTATATGCTTAAGATATTTTAGCATGTGAAATGAAACAAATCAAAACATCCACATAAACAAATGAACTTGTTGCCATGAATAGAAGTCCTTGTGGTACTGAATATAATTTTTGTAGTTCTTTAATCTCTATATTCATGTATACCAGGTAATTAGTAAGCTGTGGTTCTTCCCTGTCCTTGCAAATTGTATTAGTATGGAAATACTCTAGAGTTTTCAAGATTTAAAATAATGTTTTGAGTCTTTCAAAGATCTTATCATCTTGTGAACTATTGGTGAACAGATTTGCCACCACTGTTAAGTCCAGAAATTTCTTGATGTAATGACTTCCCTTCCTTATACATATCATTGCTTTATAGGTAGCGACCTTGGAGACTTTGTTGAATATGACCCAAATCTTTTAGATGATCCCCAATGGCCATGTGGCAAACACAAGCGGGTTTTAATATTTCCTTCATATATGGTAAGTGATTTGCAAAATCAGATGTAGCACAGATAAGTTCTGGTAACAATATTTTGAAGGCTGAGGTTACATTTGGCCATATTTTGAAAAGATTATTAATTTTTTAATCTACTAATAACTGCTGTTTGGAATGCTTTGTTCTAAAATAACGCTTACTTACCGGGACATGTGAAAACAAACTTGTGGAGGTATTAAAAAAGTAAATGCTTTTATTACTGCTGTATGTCATAAATGCTTTTAGATGAAAGGCCTGCTGGAACAATGTGTTCATTCTCCTGCATTCAAAGGAAAATTTATACTTCCTCTAATTGGCATCTATTACAAAATAGAAGGATGCCCATTAGGGTTTTTCCAAAGTCATGAAGCTGTATTGTGTTTTGATGCTTATCGCTCTCTCCTTGGAATGGTGCTTTGGTGTCTGGTAAAGCCTCTCTTTCCCAGGTATTTATTTCACCATGGGATAGTTCTTCCTTTAATTGCAGCAATTATGAGCCAGTGTATTCTTCACTACATCCAAAAGCCTAAGGCTGGACAAGCCTCCTTGATCTGTGCTCTAGTGCAGTGTGTTTTTTCTCTGCTGAGAGACTCCTGTAGCCTTTCTTCAGTTGCACCAAGTCTGTAGACTGGTATGTAGTTTTGGCAGGAGTGATGCAAGGTGCAGTGCTGTCATGTAACACATCTGTCTGTGACACCAGAAAGCATCTGTTCAACTTATATAGGAGAAAGCTGCTGCTTTTTTTTGAGATGGTGACCTAGTGCTCTTATCTACGTACAAATAAAACGAGGTTTGAAACACTGAGGTCTGAAGTGTTGTCCCTGCCCTTACTTTAACTTGGAACAAGGATATGGGTTATTTAGCTACTAATGTATGTAAACATACAGACTTTGTAGTCTCTTTTCTGCCCTTCATCCTGGTCTTCACTTGATAATAGGGTTTTTGGTTGCCCCTCCTGCAGAATAAATGGATTTTACATGTTCCATGTAGACAGAAGCTTAGCTTCTTGCTGGCAAGTGTGTTCTGCCTATTGCACAGAAGCTTAACTGAGCTCTGCGTTCATGCTGTATTGTCAAGTACAAAGTCCAGTATGCCCTCTGCTTACTTTAAGCCAGTTTTACTTTTAGGATTGGCAAGTTATTTTTTGGCTGCCAACCCACAAAGTGTCAACCTATCACAGCAGCTACATCTGGGTGGGAAAGTATTTGTTGGGTTTTGATATGGTTACTGTCATGGACAGGGAACTGGCATCCCTTAAACGGAAAGATGTTATTAACTGGCATACAGAGTAAGCATAGCTTTCATAGTCATGGTTGTGTCTCCAGCTGTCCTCAGGCTGCAAATGTGTGCCAGGCAATCTGAGTCCACTGGGATCACCTGAGGTCTTTAATTCCTTTTCAAATTGGTGTTGAGATAGACATGGTCAGAAGAGACAAAGTAGGTCAGGAGATGTCTCCACCCAGGACCGGGTGTTCGATGCCCTCTTCCATGTGCTGATTAACCACAGCATTTTGAGGGACTTTTATTGCATTAAGGAAGTGTCTGGGGATTCTTTCCACTGTGACAGGTATGATTAAATGCTTTAAAGGTGAAAAATGGGCTTCAAGAGCAATTGTTAAAATCAGCATTATCATTTGTTTATAATATATCTGCATTGGCTGGGGTCTCCCTGCTTTTTCATTTTTTTTAGGAGTTAATTACTGCTGTGTCTGCCAAAATGCCTTATTTTACATTTTGGGGGCTTTTTTGCCTAAGGCTGGACAAGGCACTGGGCAGCCTGATCTTGTGGGAGGTGGCCCTGCCTATGGCAGGGGAGTTGGAACTCGATGATCTTTAAGGTCCCTTCCAACCCAAACTATTCTATGATTCTAAATTTGCCTTCCAGCCACAGCTTCAACACTGCCTAAGAGTCTGCAGCAATTGCATCTCCCTTTCTGAAGGCAGGTGCTAATCCAAGAAAGGGCTGAAGGAAACAAGAGTGTTTCTTTGCTTGGTGGGAATAACTGACAATGTGCCAAGAGCTTTCTTGTCTGAGGTCCAAGGATTTTGCCTGCCCCTGATTGAAGTGCTGTAACTGTGATGGCCATGCAAGAACTGCACAGCTTTGCAAGAAATCTTACAGTGGGTAGTTGTTCTTCAGGGTTCAGCTGAGAGATTTCACAAAGGGGCTATGTTTCCTTCAGCCTTAAGAAAGGAGGAAAGGTAGTGTATCCTGGAAGCTTGTACCACGGGCTATGAGTAAGGAGAGCTTGTGTGTCAGGGGCCATATTGGCTCTGCAGGAGACTTCACTCACGTCCACATTAGACTTTCAGACTCAGCTGTCATTCCCCCTCCCTGCAGCTCACATCAGCATGAACAAAAGCATTGTAGGCTATAATTTCAAGTAATTTTCTTCCCCAAATACAAGAAATCAGCGTATGCTGCAATTAAAGCCAATTGCAGTCTGAGGCCAGTGAGAAACTTTTTTGGGTGTTTTTCCTGCCCATGCACAGCCGTTGTGGTATCAACAGACCTCCACCAAGTGACTGCAGAGCTGTAGAGCTGCTGCACACAGATTGAAACCAGTGTCAGTTCTGGAGTGGAATATAGCAGTAATTAACTGCCTCTTGCAAGCGCTGGAACAGCTGAAAGCAGCTCTGATGTCAAAGCCCAACATTTAGTTGTGTGAAGAGCTGCAGCTTGTAATTAAAGTTTTGTTACTTGGCCAGCATTTAGCATTAATGCCTGGCAGCTGCAAGCCTGCAGATATTTCTCATCCACCACCCCCCAGTCATTCCCCTCAAGGATATAAGAGCAATTGATGGGGGGGGGAAGTGTGTAAGAGGAATGGGGACACATGAGAGTATGGATGAGTGAGGCTGGATGCTGGGTTGTGGTACTGACTTTGGAACAGGGTTACATGTACCCATATTACCCCTGGGAGCACAACCCATGCTTTGCAGGCCAGGATTTCTTCACCAATAAGGCTCTGCCTGGGTGAACTCTGTCAGTAAACATTGCAGGCTTTATCCTGAGGCATGGGGCAGGCTAAGCATGTGGTCCTCCTTGAATTTTCTCTGAATTGTGTGCAGTCAGCACTCCAGCCTTTGTGACCTGCAGTTCTTTCCATTTTTGTGGAGACCTGATAAATCATCGGTGACACTGATTTTAACAATTTTGTGTCTTTACTGGGCTGAGGGTTTTTACCAGCAAGTCTTCAGCTGTTTTCAGGAAGTAGCTGAGTTTCCTTCTTGGAGATAACTGTGAGGAAGAAGTGCTTTGTTTGGTCTTATTTTACAGCAATTTTCCAACTTGAAAGGGTAGATACTTCCCTGTCACGTTTCCAAAAGTAATACCTACAAAGTGCCTGTCAGGGGGTGATTCTTAAAAAAACGTCTTCAGTACTTTCCTTACCTAAACTCTGTGGTTTCAATTAATTTTATTAGTCATACTTAAATTGTGGTCTACCCCAGAGGAATTATTTTTGCTTTATGTTGGTTTTGTAGGAGAGTCTATGATCTCTACTGCGATATAAATGGTAAGCAGTAGAAGAATTTCATGCTGGTGGGGGTGGGGAGGAGAAGGGAAATATCATGTCATGGTTAACAGATGTCTTCCTGGCTGATACTGCCAAAAGAGGAATTCTTGCAGATTCTTAAATCTCTTTAGAATAGGAGCTTTTATCTATCAGACAGAGCAGTAATTTCTATGGTTGAGCCTTGCATTGATGAAGGTGCATCCAAACTTGTCAGTGCCTCCCTGCATTCTTGCCACAGCAGAAACAAATTCCTTCCCTGCAGAGAATCAATAAGGAATCAGCAGAGGGCATGCAGCTGCCCCCCACCGTCCTGTTTTGGTTGGTAAACCACAACCATGGGAGTGTCTTCAGTGGGCTGCCAAAATGTGCAGCAAAAGAAGAAAAGCCCTTTTCAGTAGTGTCTTGACTTTGAGTGACCCTTCTGTAACAACATCCCTGCAATACCCATCTATCCGCACCCGAGGGATGCACTCGGAAATTGGTTTGGGTACTTAACAGTGATTTCAGGGTACTGGTTTAATTATGTGATAATAAATTGGCATCTCTACATGGCTCATAAAATAAAAAAGCATGTTACAGAAGCCTGCTCTGACGGTGGTCTGACTATTGGTCTGCCTGTGCCAGCCAGATCCTACTGCACTGGTGTCAAGCACAGCCATGCTGCGTTATTAAGTATTAGTTCCTCCAATGGGATTTTTAAAATTAGAACAGCTTGCTGCCCTGGCCATTTGCTCTAACAAAAAGCCCTGCAGGATGATGTAGTGCATTCAGTCTTTCACTCTCTAGTTCTGCCTTTTGCAGGGAGTGTCAAGGTCAAGAGTACTCCCCTACTGCCAGCATCCTTTGGTGCTGTCACCCTATTCTTTGAGCTGCTTCCGTAGCTGTAAATTAAGCATCTCCAGGCTGCTTCTTAATCAGTGGCTGACCTTGTTCTCAAAAGTCTCAGGGAGGAGAGGATCACAAGGGTGGTGTATATATTTTCTGATTTAAACCCTGTGCTCTATGCACTTGGTGCTATATTTGGCTGATACTCCCAATAAACAACTATTTTGTAACAATTATGTGCTGCATTGAGTGAGAATGATTCCATTGTGTTAATCATATAAAATAAACTGGCTTTCATCCCTGTACTTTAATTCCAGCAGGCAGTTTTGACATTGCTTTGTAGAATTCAAAATATTTCATTTTAAGAATCTTAAATGTTAATAACTTTATAGAAACAGAAACATCTTCCTTTAGTCTTCATTTTCTTTTGCTGTTTGGATTTTTTTTCCTTGCTTAATTATAAATAAGGAATCAATAAGGAATCAGTGTCCTTTTTCCATCTCCTTTTAAGCCTCTGCTCTATTAAGATTTCCTATATATGTGCATCTTCATCTCTAAATATATGAATTAGATTCCTGGCAGTTCACAGCTACATAGCTGGTTGTGTACAGTATGTATTAAGGTAGCCAGGCAATGCAGAGTCATTAACTTTTCATTTCTTATGTGGTTTAGAACTTCCCTTTGACCTTCTGAAATTCTGCTCTGTGAAAAAGATTTATCAGGGTACACAGTAATGACAACTGAGAGAGCCTATTTTATTCTGATTTTATTCTGATTTTATCCTTCTCAATTGAGAGATAGAGGTGGCCAAGCAGGGATCGTCTTTTACTGGCCAGGTGCCAAAGCAGGATTTATTTTCAACAATATTTCATCTTGCCCGTCTTTACATCCATTTCAGGCATCCTTCCATATTTATGAAACCATATATACAGCTCTCCTATGAGAAAGCAGCTGCTTGAAAGTGCTTGTGAATAACACACAAGCAAACCTCCAAGTTCAAAACTGCCAGCCATGCAAAAAGTGTGCAGAGTACAGATTTCAGCTGAGCCATTTGTCATGTTGTCCTGGTGTCTGTCAGCTACCATATATCAAGGCTTTCATTTCTCTTGTGCAACATCCATCTCCAAAGTAAAATATACACATACAGATTTTGTATACAGAGAATGGGAGCAGGGCTCACAAAGGAGTATTGCTGAAGACTTGAAGTGAAGTATGTTTTGTGCAAATAAGCTGTGAGAAACAAGACAGACATTTCTGCATGACAGATGTTACAAACATTGGAGATTAGAGGATGAGAAGCTGTTTGGTAGTTCTCAGTGCCCTGCTTGTGTGTCTGACAGCTCTGGGAGTGCAGAGTGCCTGCCTGCTAGGGAATAACACTGTGTATTACAAAGCATGTTTGGATAGAAAAAGGCTGTCCTCCTTTTAGGGAAATATTTACAAACCCTTCATGAAACTTAGGACATTGGTGTGGAACAGTGTTGCTTTGTGGGCAATACCAGAATTGTTCCAGTCAGACAAAAATCCATGCTTTTTACAGATAGCCAGCTGAATATGAGACAGCGGTGTGCCTGGGTGGCCAAGAAGGCCACCAGCATCCTGGCCTGTATCAGGACTGGTGTGGCCTGAAGGATTAGGGAAGAAGTGATCATTTCCCTCCAGCACTGATGAAGATGCACTTTGAGTACTGTGTCCGGTTTGCCTCTCCTACCACCACCACAAAATAGGCATTGAGGTGCTGGAGTTGTCCTTCCAGAGAAGAGCAATTAAGCTGGGGAGGGGTCTGGAAAAGAAGTCTTATGAAGAGTGACTGAGTGTTCTGGAATTGTTTAGCCTGAAGAAAAAGAAATTGAGAGGGTGAGAACTTATTGCTCTCTATAAAAAAGGGGATTGGTCTCCTTTCCACAGTAACAATGGGACAAGAGGAAACAGCCCCAAGTTACACCAGGGAAAGTTCAGACTGGATGTTAACATGAATTTCTTCACTGAAAGAGTTTTTAAGCATCAGAACAGTCTGCCCAGGGAAAGTGGTTGAGTCACCATCCCTGGAGATGATGTATAGATCTGGTGCTTAGGGTCATGGTTTAGTGGTGAATTTGGGAATGCAAAGTTAATGGTTGGACTTGATGATCTTCAAGATCTGGTCCAACCAAGACAGTTTTGAGATTCTATCTTCTCCTCAACATGGCAGCTCTGTTTGACATTCGTAGGCAGCTCAAGCACCACAAAATACCCTAAAACAGGGAAGTGTAAATGCTGAGGAGAGAGCAGGTGGCAAATGGCACTTCTCTTTCAGTTGCCAACTAGTACTTGGAGGTTGCAGGGCTACTCCTGAAGAGGCAGCCCAAACGGGACAGGGTTTCTCTGTGGTTTCATGGGGTGCTGTGTCTCAGCCATGGTGTGGGATCAAGAGTGGGGTGCCTGCTTAGAAACTGATAGAGTGATCCATCACTCAGTAGATGCTAATTTCCCATTGTTTTTAAATTACCTATAAACAGATCTTTATGGGTTTTTTTGCTGCCTGCCTTTCTGGAGTGCAGAGTCCCCCAAGAATATATTTCTGTGGTCACCTGCAAGGCCAACAGTATCCCACTGCTCAGACAAAGTTGAATGAAGGGGAAAAAAAATAAAGTTGCACAATTCCTTTCCTTTAGAATGAGGGCAGATAGCTGAGCTTCCAGCATGGCACTGACAAGATGAGACAGCTGCCTTAGAGCCAGGGTGTTCAAACATGCTGCTGTTATCCTGTTACATGAATCAAAACCAGCACACACCAGCTTTCATCTGGATTTCATTATTGTGATTTATGTCACAGAGATTGTTGTCTTGCAGGAAGCAGCAGTATATGGAGTCCGGGAGGGGGGAGGAGGGAGAGAGATTCTTATCGTCAGGACAAAATTGACAGATCTCTTTCTGTTTAAAAATAGCCCTATCTCCTTGCCCTATCTCAGTTTTAAGCAGCCTGCTCATTCTCAAGCTTTGATTTTATTTATTAAAAGAGAGTTTTTTCTCCTTCTGAAGAGAATTTAGCCGAATTCTGGCAAGTCTCCTGCAGGCTGGAGGAGTCCCAGGTAAAACAGAGTGCCTATGGAGCAGCCATGGGGAAAGGTGCATCATGGGGGGTGGCTCCTGCTGATGTGTGACAGAGCCTGGGGCTTACTCCCCTTCTGCACAGTCTTCCTTTGGAGCAGAGATCATGCTGGCACCTACTTGTTAGAGGTGAAAGGTACTGAAACTTGCTGTCTGGCAGAATTTCTGGGAAGCTGAGGCCAGAGGATGGCCAGTACGTTCTGCTGCTGCGTGCCCTTAATATTCCAGGTGGTTTCTGTCAGGCAGATGAGGTTCATGTGTGTTTGAATTCTCTTCTGGGTGAGGGAAGATAATAACCTGAAGAGACCCAAATTTAAGACTGCCAGAAAAAAAATCCCACATGATCAGGTTGAGGGGAGATAATTAAGATAAAACTAAGCAGCTCTGTGGTGGTGGCAAGCAAACAACAGGCAGTTAGGTTTGCAGTGAAGCATGAAATAAGGTGTCGTGTAGCTTTGCACAGCAGAACTGAGCATACCAAAAAATGCTTGTAGTGACTAAAATAACCTTTAGATTTAATAGCAGGTAACCTTTATATGCTTAATGTCTCCTGACTATAAGGAAGAGTGTATACTTTGAGTAGCAGATGACCCTGGTCTAAATTATGTTACGTGTCTTGTTTCAGTAGTCTTCTTATAGCAGTAATAAGATGAACCCTCTTAATTACACATAAAACTCCCCAGATATGTTAGAAGGACATAACGTACTGGCAACAAAACTAAGGAGCAGGCAAGGACATCCTAAGGAAAGAAAAGAGAGGAGTAATTGTGAAGGTCTTAGTTCTGACTAAAGTCCAGATTGCCCGTTCCTTGCCCAAGCTGAGGTTCTTCTCTGCATCGTTCAAAGAAGCAGAACAGCCAAGGTCAGAAACAGAATTGACACATCCCCAAAATTAAGGCTGGTTTGTTGTTCAGCTGATAGGTTTTTTGGACAGGTGAGTGGTGACAGATGACTTAAGTGCTTCCTGAAGGAAGACTGAAGGAAGCAGAGAAGTACTCCTAGAAGTGAATGCTGGCATTGCAGGGCTGGCCAGAAGGAACTTCTACAACTTGGGGAGATTCTTCAGGATGTGATCAAAAGGAACAGCAAGCTCTGCGTAAAATAAATAGACTCTAGGCTTTGAATGTTGTCCTAACTCAACAGTTTTGTAGTTTTGTTCACTTATTTCCTCACTTAAGACAGTATTGCTATCTTGCACAGTACTGGGATGTAGGCTACTTAGCTAGTTTTTATCCCATATATATGCTATGGCAGCCCAAGAATTTGTTGAATTTGTTCCATTGAGGACTTGATATGAGAGAAACAGTACATTATATTGCTCAGGGTGTGTGCTGAACAGTCATCTTGAATTTCAGATGACTTGTTTTAATGTAGCAGTTGTGAATAAATTAATGCCTTAATTCACTCTGAACTTTCTCCTCTCCTGGAAGTGTTGGAATTGTCTGGCACTTGCTTTGCATTCCTCACTTTTGGAAATTGATCTTGTTTGTTATCAACTGGAAGTAATTCTCTTGTGACCATGTGTTACAGACCACGGTCATAGACTATGTGAAGCCGTCAGATCTCAAAAAGGACATGAATGAGACCTTTAAGGAGAAGTTCCCTCACATCAAGTTAACCCTCAGTAAAATAAGAAGGTATGTTGCTGTACATGGTAAAGCTGCAATGTGATGCAGCTGTCTCCCATTTCAGTGCAATCACTGATGTACATGAAGGGAAGAATATCCTGGTCTTCCAGGAGCAGTTACTAGTAGAGATGCAAAGTAAGTCAGACAATTGCTGTGATTAGTGAGTTGACAAGGGAATGTGCAAGCACACATCAGTCAGGTGTCAAACAAGGCATCTAATGGGATGAGGATGTGAGCAGGGTGTGCACTACGCAAAATTAACCAGAAAAATAACACAACAGTCTCCTAGCTCATGGCACTTGGCTTGAAAGGAAACTGAGGAATGGAAAAGGCTGGCTTTTGTGCCTTGTCCAGGGAGTATGGCCAGAAGGGAAACAAGTCAGCTTCATAGCAAAGTTGTATTGCTCTTCATTGCTCTTTCCAGTGTGGCAGAATAGGCTTGTTGTTTCACTGAAGTCCTGATCATTTAATTTGGCTGAAGAGGCCAGAAGGATGCTGAGTTGTGTTGCTTTGTATCCAGACAGTTCTGCAGTACATAGTCCTGCATACACTCAGTTTGGATTTGACCAACTGTAACCAGCAGCAAAGCTGGATGGTAGAGCACAAGCAGTCAAACTGTTGCTGCTAAATAAAGTGGATGCACCCAAGACCTCTGATAAAATACTGTTACTAAAAATGCCAAAGCTTTTCAGTTACTTTTCCAGTTTGGCACAGCTATCTATTTGTGCTAGTGAGGGGGAAGGATGAGGTCAGAATGTGCCATGAAATGGGTCTCCAGAACATAGCAATTAACTTAATGTAATTAATGTAAATTACATATGCCTTTTCCCTCTTCAACTGACTAAGCAGGAATCGCTGAAAGGATGGCTCTTGGGGTGAAATGAGAAATGCTTCAAAACACAGTTCACAGCATTCTTGTCTGGTCTCTTTACTCAGCTTGAAGAGAGAAATGCGCAAGCTTGCTCAAGAAGAATGTGGTTTTGAAGAGCCTACAGTGGCCATGGCCTTTGTCTACTTTGAGAAGCTCGCTCTCAAGGGGAAGCTGAACAAGCAGAACAGAAAGCTTTGTGCTGGAGCCTGTGTCCTTTTAGCAGCCAAAATTGGCAGTGACCTCAGAAAACATGAAGTCAAGCATCTTATAGATGTACGTATCCATAGGTTTACAGTGTTCTTTCTGCATAAAGTGCCAGCATGTGGTCTATTCAAGTCTGCTTATCAGTAGCCACCATCTCATCTAGGTTTCCAGATGTACAGCCAGCTAAATGCCCTTTTTTTTTGGTTTACAATTATGTGGAGGTGGTAATGATCAATGTCAAGTGTGTTTGATGTAATTGAAGACCCTGCTGTCAGGTACAATGAGTCCTGAAAGGTATCTTTGCACCACTCTGTCAATGCAAGTCAAAATTAAACCTCAGGAGATTAATTTTGCTTTTAATTATGTTTTTAAGAGTGTCAGTAAGGACTCTTCTTTGAGAGGTCAATGCAGAGACTAATTTCAAAGCGTATCTGTAAGACTACAAAATTTGTACTTCTTTCAACAAGAAAAGCTAAAGAATTGTTGCTATTAGAACACCTCAGCTCAGATGGGGTTTTTTTGTAGAATGAGGGGGTTGGTTTTTCACCCACTTCATATGAAAGACTTAACAGAAGGGAGTTGCAGCAGAAAGCCAAGGATGAAACCCACCTCATCCCCCTTGAGGATAGTAGTTTCTGTTACTCCCTGTTCCTGTGGTGGCTGCAGATGACACCTTCTGCCTCTGATGTATTAAGATCCAATGTGCCTAACTGTAGCAGAAATAATTTTCCCAATGGAGTGGTTGTAACACATTCTAATGCTGAAGGGAAAATTAGTGACTTCAAGCAGTGCAGGAAGTTTGTGGGCAGTTACAAGATGCTTGTCCCATGTTGCTCCAGTGATTTTCCTCTTCCTGCTGTGGTAATCTCCGGGCTCATTAGAAGATGTATCTGCTAGGGGTGGAATGAGCAGAATGACAAACGTGTCAGAAATAGCATGGCTGCCTCAGCTGTGGAAGTTCACCTTCACAGCAAGGAATTGGTACATCCAGCTCACCCTGCTCTCATTTCCTAAACACAGAGTCGTGTGGAGGTTTAATGACAGCAGCGGGTGCGTTTTGAATGATGTCACCTGTAAGAAAGCACTGGAAAGCCAAACCTTCTCATTCACAAGAACTTTTATTTGTTAATTAATTGATTTTTTTTTTTTATTTTCTTCTGGGTGCTGTGGCAGAAACTGGAAGAGAAATTCCGGCTGAACAGACGTGAGCTGATTGNCCAAACCTCCTCATCAACAAGAACTTTTTTTTTTTATTAATTTATTTTTTTTTTTTATTTTCTTCTGGGTGCTGTGGCAGAAACTGGAAGAGAAATTCCGGCTGAACAGACGTGAGCTGATTGCCTTTGAGTTCCCTGTGCTGGTGGCCTTGGAGTTTGCTCTCCACCTCCCCGAGCACGAAGTGATGCCACACTACAGACGCTTGGTGCAGAACTCCTAGCGCTGGCTGCCCTGTGGGGAAGGGGCTCCTGACTGTTCCCCCTTGGCTCTCCTGAGCTGCAGTTACTACTGGAAATGCAAAATCAGACTCCTAAGACACTTCACATTTTCTCTCTCTCTCTTTCTCTTCTTTGTCTCCCCAAAAGTTTTTCTGGCAGCGTATAAGAAACACCGCATTGATGTTAAAAACTCTCAGCTTTGATAATCGTTGCTTTCTCAAAGCAGGTGAAGACTGAGCTGTTGTTAAACGATTGACATGCTGAAACTGACCCTCCTTGTGGAGACTTAAAACTACAAAAGTAGGCAGAAATCTTGAAGGGCAGCCTCCATGACCACCCCTTCTCTCCATCACAAAAATCCTGGAAGCCCACGAGTGCATTCTCATTGTGCTTTTTCTACAGACCTGCTGCAACCTTCCGAGAGGACACTTCTTAACATGAGGAAAAAAAAGCTTTTCCAAGAGGATATTATCTTCACTGTGTCAAAAAAAAAAAAGAAAAGAATGTGCCAATCTATTTTTGTATCAGCAACTGAAAGTGCACTTTTTTCCTTGTGGGGTGTTTGTGTGTGTAGCTGTGTGCGTGTGCGACACCCAACTGATCTCAGTGCAGGTGGTTGGCTTAGCTGTTGCCGAGTGTCTCAGTTACTGATGGCGAAGATCAAGGTGACCTTACATGTTTACTTCTTGAAAAAAACATAACTACTGGAAAAGTGGTAAATGGGATCATTTTTGGACATTTGAGGTTTTAGTGTTTTGGGTTTTTTTTTTTTTTAATCTCTGATCTTTCCGACATTGTACCTTTGAAAGGATTACACTACTACTGCTAAGACAAGAGAAGGATCAGTAACTGACCTTGAGTTTTCTGTCATGGTTGTGATAAAGATGAAAGCATTAGTATGAGATTTCCATGTCATGTTTTTTAAAAATATCTTGTGTTAAGCCACATGCATATTTTTAACCTTTGCACTTTTCCCACTGTGGAGATGGTTAGACTTGCACTCTGTAGTGTTGTATTTCTGTGCTCTATGTTAGAGTGCATAATAAGCACATTTATTGTGCTGTATCTTAAAACAGTGTTTTATTAAAAAATAATAATTAAAAAAAAATTAGTAGGGCTCAGCAGTGTAACATGTGTCTTAAGGCTCCAACAGCAGGGGCATCAGCTGTTGTTAAACTTTTTGGTCTTTAACTAGAATTGACCATGCAAAAAACTTCAAAAAATCAGTGCCCACTGAAGTTCAAGGTCCAGTTCCTTTAGACATTTGAGTACTGGAGTTTTACAGCTTCCCTGGTTCTGACTGGACACTCAGAAAGCCGGAGGGTTTCAATCCAAGCTCCCCGGTGCTACATACACACTAAGGTAGTGCCATGCTCATGGATGTCACTCAGTTGTCTTATGCTGAGAGATGACAACACTCTTCTGTCCAATCTTCTCCTGTGCTGCTTCACTTGACATGCCTTGCCCTTGACATACCCCCCACACATCTGGTAAAGTCAAATACTTGCAGTTAAGGTAATTATTTTTAAAAATTTTGAAAATTAACCTCAAGCATGAGGTTTTAGCCAAAGCCTTACCTCTCTTAAGTTTGGGAGTGCTTGTGCAGAGCACAGAAAGGGCTTGTGAGCAGAAAAGTGGAGAAGTGGGACATAGCAGAGGATGTAAACACACTAATGCTTGTTTTCTTTCACTCTTACTTTAATCAGTTTTGTTATTTTCTTCAGTTAGGCCAGGAAATATCCAGTTTCTTCACCAGCTTTGACTTCTTTGGATTCTGGTACAAAAAATGCCTGCATAAGATTGCTCTGGGGGATCTGTAAAGGTTAAACATGAGGACAAATTGGAACTTGTTTGATGCTGTTGTCCTCACTCCATTTTAAGGGAGAGGGTGGTCATGCTAGCTCACAATTGTTGTTGTTATTAATACTTATCTAATTACTGATCAGATACATTCCAATGGGATTAGGGAGGATGGGGTACAGAGAAAAGTGTGCACTTGCCTCCCTAGTGCAATGCCCTGTGTCTCTGCAACCCACTTGTCACCTAGACAGCTGCAGAGTGAGGGGAGGGGAGCCCTTTTCAGTGCTTCTGCTCCCTCATCCTCCCAGCCCCCATGCAGCCAAAGAACAGAGGAGCCACCTGGAGCATTATAATGCCTAAAGGGCAGCATGTCTTGACCCAGAAGCTAAAACAGTCTGCAGGTCTGCCAGGAGGACTTCAATCCTTGGCTGCATCCCCTCCCTCCCAAATCCTGTATATATGTTCAAGATTCGCTTCTGATTGCAGAGATCTGTTTCTAATAGCGACCACTCAAGGTTAAGCAAAAGCTTTACCTTTCCAGAAAATCTTCTACCTTTTGCTTTTGAGTCTGATTTTTTTTTTCCTATTGTTACTTCATAATATTGCAGGGAAAAAGCAAATGGTGATGGCATGGTGCAGACTAAAGAATGACAGTCTGACAGTAGTCTGTAGAGATGCTATTGAATCACACTGTCACATCTTTCGTCTTCTGTGCTCCTACCTGACCCTGATCTACAGTTTACACATGTTTCTGGGATGAAATCTGATTGCTGAAATCAGATGAAATCTGACTTTTCAGCTTTTCATTGCTGTTCTTCTCATTGTTGTAATTTTGGAGATGGGAAGGGGTTTTGGACTGATGTTCAGTTACAGTCTGAATGTGGAATAAACACTTAAGATGGTGATGATGTTGCACTGTTCAATTAGGAACGTATATAAAGCCATATGATGCTAGATCTCAGAGCACAAAGCTTGGTCAGTACAATTCTGCTAAGACAAGGGCAGGATTTGCCCCCCCTTTTCCTTCCCAACCCTGGGAAAATTAAGGCTGAAGTGGTAGAGAAAATCTGTACCAAACAAAAAAACCAACATGGTGATTGTTTGCCTTTGTCTTACATGGTAATGAGTGTTGATTTACAAATGATTTTAGGTTCAACTTTAAATAGTTTGGGAAGATAGTCCATTCCATATCACTTGTTCTGTTTTGAAATTATATACCGTACACTCTACCATGCAGAGTTTATCCCTTTTCTAAAAAAAAAATAAATAAATAAAAGTTAAACAAAAAAACCCCAACCCAGCCTCTTTTCCACTAGTGACGGTGCACAAAGTTATTCCATTCTCTTATCTGTATGTGTCAAATGGTTTTGTTATCCTCTGAGTCACAAAGCTGCTTATTAAGAAGCCAGTGGTGGGATTACCCAAGGGCCCTCAGCATCTCCTGGCATTCACTTCCCTGTAGAGCTATATCTTCCACCTCTTTACCCCAGCCCAAATCTTTTTTTTTTTAAATTTTTTTGTATACCATTGTTTTAGGTTTAAGCCCTTTTTGGCACAAATTGGAGCAGGCAGGCCCTGAATCTCCCAGTCCCTTAGTGTAAAGAACAAGCCACAGGCAGGCTCCTCAGCATTGCTCATGTCATGCAACCCCTTGTTCTGTAGAGAATTTGGGGTACAGCACTTTGGTTTAGTCCACGTGGTAGTAAAATTTACAACTAGCCTCTGTTCACAAGCGGGCACTTCTGTTTAAGAAGCTGAAAGTTCAGTTTGGGCTATTCATGCACTTGGACAACCAATTATCCACCACCTACTGATGTTCAAGATGGTTTCTTCCACCTGACACTGACATCCCCCCTCTAAACCCAAGGCCTGTCTAGGTGATCTCACCAAAACCCATTTGATGTGTTTTCTTTCCACATTAAGTCATGCAGTAGGTTTCTCCCCACCCTACCACCTCCACCCATCACTGGATTCTCCAGACACCTACAGCTGTAAATGATAACTGTTGCTATACAAACATCTGGATCTACAAAGATCCCTTCAACATAAACCTGTACAGACATACACTTTATTCACTTTATTCAACTACTTGCTAACAGGCAGTGGTTTCTTTGGGATAGTCCATTATGGTCAAAGGGCTGGAGCAACTGCCCTATGAAGACAGGC
>VZTY01031762.1:0-32101 GCA_013400935.1 Turnix velox
CAGCAGCTCAGCTGCCCCTACCTTCCCCATAGGACACAGAGGGTGTCACGGAGCCCTGTGGGCACCTGGCCATGTGCGGGACACTTGGGGCCCTGCCTGGTGGCATCAGCCCCCGATGGGGCTGAGGCTGAACTGATAGGGGGAAAGGAGGGACTCCCAGTAGGCTTGAGGCTCACCAAGGAAGCTGACAGCCTCCTCTCTCAGGGGCTGCTGTGGGGAGCTCAGGAAGGGCAGGCTCTGCTGCACATTTTCCTCTGCTCTGTCACTGGCCTTCAGCAGCTGTAGAGAGTGCCAGGGGAAAGGGTTAGGGCAGAGCCTCCCCCGCCCCAGGGCTGCATCCCCCTCCCTTCCCCTGAGGACACCTGGGTGGGCAAGGGTCTGGCTGCTAGGCCTGGGCACTGGGGGCCAGAGAGGGGCTTCACCAGTCTGGCTGTGGGGCTTCCAAGCCACCCTTACCAGGCACTTGCTGACCCTCCGTGGCTGCTCTGTCTTGAGCAGCTTCTGCAGCTTCCTGAGTGTGAGGTGCTTCGCAGCTGTCAGGAGGACTTCCCAAGAGACCTGCAGAGAGTTGGAGATGGCACTGCTGCTCAGGGGACAGGACTGGGGGTCCCTGGGCAAGGCAGGGGGCTGCAAGGGTTGTGGGGGCCAGCCCTGGCCTCAGGCATCTGCATCATCCCTGGGAAGCCCCTCAGGGGTCTGGGACTTAGATCTGCTCTGCTGTGCTCTGCTGGATGGAGCAGGCCCACTCTCGCTGCTGCCACCAGCTGTGTGGCTGCAGGCAGGGAGGGAGCCAGAGGAGGTCTCTCAGCTGTGGCACATTCAAAAGGGGTTGGTGCCCACCTAAGCCATACTGCACTCTCCATCATGCAGGTGGAGAAAGAGGTGTGTCAAGCCCCTCTGCAGGTCCTTCTTCAGCTGCAATTTGCTGGTCCTGATTCCCACTTCCATGGCCTCTCTGCAGAGGAGCATGGAGAGCTCTCTGGCCGAGCTGGACTTCTAGAGAGGCGGACAGCACCTCAGCCCTGGCTGAGAAGAATGAGAGCTCTCAGCTCTCCCTCTGCAGCCAGGAGAAGACCATGCTGGCAACTGGGCACACGTGCAGAGGGACATAGCAGCTGGGGCCAGGCAGACATGCCCCCCAGACACAGTGACCAAGTCCTAGCTTGCCTCATGCCTTACATAGAATCATAGAATGGTTTGGGTTGGAAGGGACCTTAAAGATCATCTTGTTCCAACCTCTCTGCCATAGGCAGGGACACCTCCCACTAAATCATGTTGGTCAGTGCCTCATCCAGCCTGGACTTAAACATCTCCGGAGAAGGGGCATCCTTCCGGAGAATCTCTCCGGGCAACCTGTTCAAGTGTCTCACCACCCTCACAGTAAGGAGTTTCTTTTTTATATCATGCCTGAATCTCCCCTCTTCCAGTTTGCATCCATTACTCCTAGTCATGCCATCATGTATCCTATAGAAAAGTCCTACCCCAGCCTTTCTGTAGCCCCTCAGGTATTGATAAGTCACTATGAGGTCCCCCGGGAGCCATCTCTTCTCCAGGCTGAACAACCCCAACTCCTTCAGCCTGTCCTCATAAGGGAGGCATTCCAGCCCTCTGATGATCTTTGTGGCCCTCCTCTGGACTCTTTCATAGAAAACTAAGGGGCAGGTCTCCCTGTAATGCAAAGCAGCCTGTGTTCTGTTTGCATTTGGAAAGCTTGGAAATCAGAGTGAGGTCTGCGTTGGCAAAGGGAAAAGCTTGAATCCTCACAGCCAGCAGTGCTGTGCATGCACGAGCTGTGGCAGCATTCGTGTGACACTGGCCATTTTGGCAGCTGAAGCACTGAGGAGCCGCCAGAGGGAGCAGCGAAAGGAGTTGTCACCGCTCCCCGTTCCTGGCAAAGCCCCAGTCGGGCCCCAGGTGACACCAGCGCCGTGACCACCTTCTCAGGTGTCCCAGACAGTGTCCCCAGAGTTCCGCCCGCCAGCTTATGCACCGACACCTCCTGACTATGCAGCAGGGACTGGAAAAGATGAAGCATCTGGATGTTGACTTCCCGAGAGTCAGTGACGTCCAGGACCTGAAAGGCAGTGGGCAGCAGAGTGAGCCCTGCAGAGCCAGCAGAGCTCCTGTATGAACAGTGTGTGGCTGGTGACAGGGCCCCTCAGGTCCTGAACCACCCCTGAGGCTTAGGGGCCACTTACTTGTCCCAGAGCTGGGAACACCTCAGGAGGGCAGTGACCACCTGCTGCATGTTCAAGGTGGCCAGCTGGAAAGGACATTCTTCAGGACATCCCAGAGAAAAGGGTTT
Organism: Turnix velox; assembly: GCA_013400935.1. Lineage (NCBI taxonomy): Eukaryota > Metazoa > Chordata > Aves > Charadriiformes > Turnicidae > Turnix > Turnix velox. Next base: position 2,306 of record VZTY01031762.1, read on the forward strand.
GTGACTTGGGTATGCTGGCTGTGGATGGTCTCCACTACCTTGTCCATCTGCATGAGAGGTTGGGCTGGAGCTCAGCCATGTCCCTCACTGCCACCCAGAGCTGCTCCCCTCCCAGTGGCCATTGCTGGCCTCAGTGGCCACCTGTCAGCCACTATCCCTCTGGGCAATGATGGGTCCTCCATAATCCCTCTGGGTAAGGTGGGTCAGTCTCACCACCCTCATGAGTAAGATTTTTTTCTTATGTGGAATTGAACCCTGCCCTGCTCTAGATTCAAGTCATTGCCTCTCATTCTATCACTGCAAGCTCTGAGAAATAGTCCATCCCCCGTTCTGGTTCCAGGCATGCTCCAGAAGGTCACCTCTCCAGCGGGTAGGGCAAGGAGAAGACCCATAGTGTCCTGCTCTTGACTAAAGCCTGACTTGCAAGACAGTCGGCAAGATCAGGAGGAGGGAACCCTGTGCATCACCACCTTATCAACGCTGTCCATAGTGGTCAAGATCTGCAGATGAACAGAGGTGTCACGCTTGTCCTGGCTTTCTCCCTGCAGAGACTTGGCTTGAATGCCTTCCACTTGAGGTGGGCTTCAGCTGCCCTCTGCAGCCAGCAGAGTCCTCAGACTCTGCCTGCTCTTCCTCCTGCTCTTGAGTTGCTGCTGCCAAACGCAGGCAGGAGAAGGCAGAGAGGCAGTGAGCAGGCAGCAGGTTCTCCCTTGTGCAGCTCAGCCTGGACTTACCTCAGCATGGAGCTCAGCCTGTGCGCCGTGTGTCTCCTATGCTGCCAACAGGCCAGAGGCAGTGGTGCTGTTCCACCAGGTCTTCAGAGGCTCCACTACAAGGAAGGAGAGAAGGGGCTGGTTGGGTGCTGGGGTTGCCACATTGCTGAGTAGGGTGGAGACAACTTCGGGGCTGTCAGTGCGTAGCGGTGCAGCTGAAGAAGGTGGAGAAGGGAAGCCTGGAGGCATCTCCTCCCCGCTGGGTGCAGGAAGAGTGGGCAGTGCAGGCTGGTGGAGGGTGCCCCAGACTGTGAGGCTGATACCTGATTGTGGAGATGGCAGTGATGGCCTCTTGCCACATGACAGCATCCACAGTGCCGGGGTCTCCTTTTGCCTTAGGACCTGGAAGAGGAGAGCAGGATGAGGCCAGTGCAAAGGGACTGGCAGTGTCCAGCAGCGGTCTGCACAGCAGGCAGAGGCCACTGCTGCCTCCCAGAGAAGACCCCTTCTGTGGCACCGGCCCAGTGGCAGGCAGGGCTGTGCCCAGGGGAATCTGTGTCACCCTCCTTGCTCTTTGTGCCCTTCTGTGTCTTTTCCAGCAGCTGAGGTACTGATGGGATGTTGGGCCAGAACCTGCCCTGCTTCCTGGCTGCACAGAATGTGCTTGATGGTGGCCAGAAAACTCCTCCTGGAGTCGTGTTGCTGAGAGCCAGGGAGCAGGGAGACAGAGCAGGGAGGAGTGAGGGGCAGAGTAAGGCCTGTGGGGGTAGAGCCACGTGCAGGAGACAGGGGGGAGAGCAGTCCTGCACAGACACTAGCCCCCCCAAGAGCCTCTGTGTAGGCAGGAGTAGCGGTGGCACAGGCTGCACTTACCCTTTGGCTGCCATCAGCGAAGGCCAAGATGAAATCATGGGCTTCCTTCTCCCAGCCCTGCAGCTGGCAACCTTTGGGTAAGTCATCTTCACCTGAGGAAGAAGCAGCAGCTGAGGAAGACCTGTGGTGCTGCAGCAGGAGGCAGAGGGAAGACAGAGTTCCTCATGGACCTGTTGGAGAGGGTCCAGAGGAGACCCACGAGGGAGCTTGAGCTCCTCTGCCAGAAGGACAGGCTGAGAGAGCTGGGGCTGTTGAGGTTGGAGAAGACTGCAGCTGGGAGACCTCCCAGTCCCTGCTCCAGGAAAGCTGTGGAGGGGCTGTTTGCCAGGGCATGAAGCCACAGGACAAGTTGCAATCGTTTGAAACTAGAGAAGGGCGGGGTTAGATGGGACATTGGGAAGAAGCTCTTCCCCATGAAGGTGCTGCAATCGAGAGACTTGACGCTGCTTGATGCAAGCAACATGTCGCTTTGTCGTACCTACTGACATGATGGGGCTCCTCTCCTCCTCCTCTTACACGTTGCCCTGCATCTGGTGATGGTCCCTGGGGCTAGCCTCTATGTCACTCATCGTCCTGTGGGACAGAGGAAAGTGGTGAAGGTAGTGAGAGTGCTGCCCATGGCAAGTGTTCCCAGCCCCATGCCCTTACCCTCTGCAGGTGGTGGAGCCTCAAGAGAACACACGTGTCTCAGGAGATAAATCTTTCAGGTTAAAACACAAACTGAGAACTGGAACAAAACACCAGAGTCAGGGGCACTCTGGGGCTGCTGTGTGCCTGTCATTGGACATAACTTATTGTAAAAATGATGGGTCACTTAGAATCCCTTGGGATGTTCCACCAGCCTCCCCCGGGGGTCATGTCTTTCATTCCCCCTTGGTCACCTGGGTGATCGGGCAGTTATCCCACTGCCAGCTCTGACCACAGCCTGTGGTCCCTCCATGTGTGTCCCCTGCCACCAACCGATTCCCCAGCCCTTTTGGCTTCTGGTTTGAAGGTTGATGGCCACCATGGCCTCCCACCCCTGCCAGAGTCATGAATAACTTCTGTTACACAATGGCCCAGGCTGGGAGGGACCTTTCAGATCATGATCCAACCCTTTGCCTGACTCTGACAGGAAGTAGCCCTAAACCATCTCTCTGAGGTCTGTGTCTGCTCATCTCTTAAGTACCTCCAGGGGTGGTGCCTCAGCCCCTTCCCTGGGCAGCCTCTTCCAACATTACCAACCCTGTTGCTGTCAACATTTTTCCCAGTGTCCTTCCTACACCTCCCTTGGTGCAACTTGTGGTTCTTGGTTTCCTGTGGACACAATGAAGCATCCAGAAACTTTAGCAAGGATTAGAACTTGTGGAAAAAGATGTATAATATGAATCTAATGCTAAATTTTTGACTCCACCTTGGTTGCTCTTCTCTCAGATGCAATTTGTACCTGTACAAGCAGCTGAAACCTTCCTCACTGGAGTTTGGAGATGCTGCCAAATTCTACTGGTAGGCTATGGTTTAGGGATAGTTCTTGTCAGACTTGGGGTGATGGTTGGATTCAATGATCTGAAAACTCCTTCCCAACTTAGGCCATTCTTTGATTCTCTGGTGAATGGCTAATGAGGTACCTGCAAGGTCATTTGTTCATCCCAGTGGTCTTCCTTTTCAGACTTTGATAACCTAGGCTTCCATCCCTAAATGTCACCATCAAAAATAATAAGGCTGTTGCAGAAGCTGATAATTATTCCTTTTTTTTAGTTTTTTTTTCCATGAAGGCACAACTTATCAATGCTTTTTGAAGCAGAACCTTCATTGGGCTGTGAAGCCTAAACAGTGGGAGATGTGTCATCCTCCCTTGGTGCAGTAGCACAGTTGGTGCCTCACTTCCCTTTATTTTCTCAAATTCAAAACCATGACAGCCTTGAATTTGGGGTCAAATCTTGTGAAGCAATAGAGACACGAGAAGATTTTTCATTGAAAATTCGTAAAATGAGATACAGGAATCTCACTGTGTTCCTCGATAAATGCTTGTGGATTCAAGGGCAAGATTAGCAAATTTCAAAACCACAGGCACATCCTCTGTTTTTCAGGATTCAAGACCTTGAGCCCAGCAGTTTGCTCCTTCTGTGCTAAATGTCCTTTGAGTGTTGAAGCTTTGTTTTACCTTGTATGTCTCCAGCTGAACCACTGTAACATCCAAGCTTTTGTTGAAAAACCTACTGCAATTTTCTAGCAAGATCAAAGGATAATGGTTCCTATTCTTCCTGGCAAATGAGGCAGAAGTTAAATGGTGCTTGTTAAATTCAAGTCTGGGCCCGTATCTCTGACCTGAGATGCTGAAAACCTATGTTTTTTTCTGTGAGGACATAATGACATTCAGGTCTTTCATGTTAAAACAACAGCTTTCCGCACTGGTGGCTGCAGGTGAGCACTCTGTACTTAAGTGAGTCATAGGCATAAAGTGTTAAGAAAATGAGAAATGCTTCTAACACTTGCCCATTAAAACATGTTCTGAGTGAATTGCCTATATTTATATAAGTATTCTGATGGAAAAAGTCCTTCAAGAATAAATAGAAAATTCTCAAATCTTTTGTGAGCTTAACCACTCAAGCAAAATGCAACTTCCCACAAAGATTTGAGAAGAGAATCTCTGTATCAGGGCCAGAGCTGATCTCCCATCTTTATGCAATCCCCCTGACAATGGACTGAAGGTTCTCCCCATTTCTTCTTAATCTGATGCCATTCCTCAGTTATTTTAAATGCCTCAAACTGTTAAATAATAAGCATGGGTTCTGCAGGCCAGTGGGGAGAAATTTCTTTTACAGATCATGAAAAAAATTGTAGTCTTACCACCAGGGTATGCAACTGAAAACAAGATGAAGAATCAATCACACAGAATCAAAGGCTGGCAATTCGGAATGGCTGGAATTCTTCATGAGTCTCCAAAACCAGTGTGATTCCTGGTGAGAGATCAATACAAATTTGGAAGTCTTTGGATTTGAGCCCCCAGTGTGCTGTGCTAATGTATATGCGCATATATTCGCTGGGGAATCAGCGTTGACATTCTAATGCTCCCTCCCAAGGTAAAATCAACTCTCTATAAAACTTTGTCTCATTATTTCTCTACAAAATTTCCACAAGGTACAACCTCAACCTCCTGTTTTAAAGCACAGTTTAGTGGCAGCAGCAAGGACACAGGTCTGGCTTCTCTCTTCCCCTTGTGCTGCATCCTGGGATAGTTTCAAATACCAAGAATGTCTTGATACACCAAGAGTACCTGGAGTACTCTATCCAGATCTGCATCACATGTCCGGGCAACTTCTTCCATTGTCTCATCACCCTCATGGGAAAGAACTTCTTCCTAATACCTCATCTAAATCTGCAGAGCTGGCTGCAGTAACTTCAGGTGGGGTCTCACCACAGTAGAGCAGAGGCAGAGTCACCTCTTTCCACCTGCCACAGTTCTGCTGATGCAGCCCAGGACACAGCTTCTGGGCTGCCAGCACACACTGTTGGCTCATGTCCAGCATTTCATCCACTGGTGGATTTCCCTAGCAGATAAATAAATGTTAAATCAGAGATGTACCCCAAACAGATCAAATCGTAGTAAATTAAATCCCATGGATTTAATCCCATTAAATCCCGCTCTGTAGAAATGTGTCACATAAAGTTTTCCTATATACTCACTACTTTGCTGCCAGTTCAATTTTTAATCAGTGTAAATGTCTTTACTGACAGAGAATGGAAAAATAGTCTTAAGGACCAAAGCTTTTTTCATTATGTTCCTTTTTTTTTTTCTCTTTTAAACGTTCATGGTTTGAAGCAGTAAGAATTAAGAGGTCAGTGCAGGCATTAAGGTAACTCCACTTCAGGAGAGCACGTGCTATTATTGTTTTAGTCATGATGCCATATATTATTCTGTTATGAACTCACTTGAAAAGACTTTTGTTATCACAAGCAAGTTGCATAAGTCATGGCACACAGACTTTACTAAGCAGTTGCTTTCGCAAGGGGATGGTAAGTGTAAAATCAGAATATCCCAGCAGAATGCACTTCTATCAAAAAGTAAAGCAATGACTGGAATAAAAAGCAAAATAAAACTGTCCTATAGGGATATGCTCCTGAATAAACTTCTCGTTGCAAAATAGATGGAGTAGTCTATAAACCTGGAAGCTTATAAAAGCCACCATTGCTATAAAACAGAAAAAAACCCAAACCATATTTTATTCTTCTAGCTTGCTTTCCACTTCGTTTAACCTTGCTCCCAAACATTTTGCCCCGCTTGGTCTTTTTTGAACATCTTGCCCCTACTTTCCTGTTTTTGTTGACACAAAAGCATTGTCAGGTGACCCTGGCAGATATGGATCTAGAGATTCTGGAGATAATAAATCTATACTCAAGACTATAGCTTAAGTTTCTGCCAAATTGGTAGCTGAAAATCACAGTGTAATTTTAGATTCGTCACTGCAGAAAACCTGAAGATTATTGATGATTCAAACATAAGGGAAAAAAACAAATAAACCTTAGACAAACCGAAACCTGACAAATCTCTTCTTTCAGTAAAAAGCCTGATTAATTGGTAATTTCAGAGAAGAAAAAAAGAAACATGTCCAATGTGTGCCTGAAATAATTCCCTTTAAAAGTATTTATCATTCATATTTATACTATATGAATATCAGAGTATCTTCCTTATTTGGAAACTTATTTAGAGCCTCTAAAATGGAAGTAAAGCATGGAAGTGAGGCAAAATCAGAGCTTCATCCTCTGTAAAACATACTCTCTCACATGCAGCTCCTGTATTCAGTTTTAAACTGGGAAGTCAGATCTCATCTTTAGTAGGTTAGGAATGTGATTTTTTGAAAACAATTCATATTTTTGTTTGTTCTTATGAAAGAACCTGGAGTATTGTGTCCAGCTCTGGTGTCCTTAGCATAAAAGGATCTTGGACCTATTGGAGGGGGTTCAGAGAAAGCCATGGGAGTGATGGGGGGGCTGAAGCCCCTCTGCCAGGAGGACAGGCTGAGAGAGCTGAGGCAGTTGAGGCTGGAGAAGAGAAGGATGCACATGAGCAGAACTCAGACTGGTCTCCCAGTGCCCAAAGGAGCTCCAGGAGAGCTGGGGAGGGGCTGTTTGCCTGGGCATGGGGACACAGGATGACGGACTGAAACTGGAATAGGGCAGGGTTAGATGGGACATTTGGAAGAAATTCTCTCTCATGAGGGTGGTGAGGCACTGGCCCAGGTTTCCTAGAGAGGAGGCTCCATCAAGCCTGGAGACATTGAAGGCCAGGCTTGCTGAAGCTCTGAGCAATCTGATCTAGAGCAGATGTCCCTGCTCACTGCAGGGGGTGGCAGTAGATGGCCTTTGCAGGTCCCTTCTGACTCTGTGATTATGTGATTAAGTAGGGAAAAAGTTAACAGTAAGAAAGGAGAAAAAAAGATTGAAGAAATTCACACAAAACCACATTCACTTATGTTAACAAAACATGAGATTTTACTGTCAGGTTAGTTGAAGAGAAACAGATGGAAAGTTACAGTGCTTCTTCTGGCACCACACTTGCTGTTAAAAAGAAAACAGAAGCAGTAAAAGTGGATTCTCAGAAAAATCAGCAGCTTCAACATTTGCTAGACTTTCGTAGGCACTAAGTGGAAAACAAACTAGAGACACAACTTCCACCTGAGTTCCTTTCACCTAGTTCAACCCCCCTCTCATTGCAATTGCTTGGCAGCTGCTTTTTTCCACCTTTTTTGCAATTCTTTTAGCTTTTCTTCATTACTAAGAGTAATATATTGCTTTAATATTTGAAGGTCCTTTATTGCCCTCATTTTTTTGCTAGATGAAAGTTTTGTGCCCTTAATGCTAATCAGTTTCAACCATTTTTCATACTGACCTTTTCACCTGGCCTGGCCTTTTCATCTAATTCTTCTTGCAACTACAATACCATTAATAAGGCAGTAGACTTTAGAGCTAGTTACCACAAAATACCTGTTTGTAACCAGACAATTTGTATCTGTTCATTTTCTAGATAAACAATAAATGCAAGGTACTTTGTGGTTACCTTTGTTTGCCTTAGCTTAGAGAAAGAAAAGCATAAAAGAACAATACAGATCAAATCAAGCATTGATAGTTGAATAATTAGTGCTGTTACTCATACACTTTCAGTGAATAATCTCTAGGTATGATCTCTGTTCTTTAGTTTTTCTTTTCTTCAAATACACATTGACTCAGTCATTGAGCCGACCTTAAGAGACCACCTACTCTTTACCTGATGTAATGAATGTTGTCTGCACACCTGCAATGCATTCTTAGTAACAGAAAAAAATTGAAACTTTACACGTTACTGTAGAAAACTGGGGGTGGGCAAAGGGCAGAGGTTCTTCAGGAGTGCATTAAGTCGTTTGAGGCACTTCTCCCTCTAGAATTCACATGCTGGGGCACTCGGTCTTAAGTGCTTATCCAGGGGATCATAAAGTGGATTAAAATAGCCCGAGAATTTCAAAACATGCTGAGCATATGCCATCCCTTCCCTGACCCCAAAATCCTGCAGCATCTCCTGCCAAGATGGTCCCCACACTTCCCTGAGCACCTTGTGGAAGGAGATGCCTAGGGAGCAGAGACCTGCAGAGAAGTTTTAGCAGTATATGTGGCTGGGACCATCCCAGAAGAGGCATTCCTCACCTCATTGGTGAGCATCTCTTCTTTCCTCATCTCTCTTGGTGCTTGGTCCGTGCCCACCTCTTCCCATGGCTCAGTAGCTCAAGGCCAAGCCAACATGCCTGGGCAAGGAGAACTGGAGTAGGCTGTGTTGGGGCTAGTGCTCCTCTGCATGATGTGGTGGTCCACATCCACCATGGGACCATGGCTCTGTTTCTAAAACAGCAGAAATAATGTATGAACTCTTTTTTTTTTTGGACCCTTCTATCTAATGCAATTAATAACCTTTGTTAAAAAATTACATGAGAATTACAAGGCCCAACTGTATCACGGTCCATGTTGGAGGGGACCTTTCATATCATCGAGTCCAACCATCGAGACAACCCTGATAAGAACCATCCCTAAACCATATCTCTAAGCTCAACCACTTCCCTGTGCAGCCTGTTCTAAAACTTGATAACCCTGTCAGTGTAAATATTTTTCCTATTGTCCATCCTAACCCTCCCCTAGTGCAACTTGAGCCTTTTTCCTCTGGTCCTGTTGCCTGTTACTTGGGAGAAGAGACTGACCCCCACACCTCTACACCTTCCTTTCGGGTGCATCTACAGTTAGGAATTCTTACCACAATGAATGGAACACATTCTTCTGCAGCATGTTGTGTTTTCCACCCTTCATTCCTGTAGCAGATTGAGGCATGTAGGCAGCAAATGTGTCCCCTTATCATGAACTGGGACCTTGTTTAGTCTGGAGAAGGCTGTGGAGAGACCTTATGGTAACCTACCAGTACCTGAAGGGGCCTACAAGAAAGACAGAGGGAGGCTGTTTGCCAGGGCATGGAGTGATAGGATGAAAAGCAGATTTAGATAAGACATTAAGAAGTTCTTTCTTATGAAGATGGTGAGACACTGTCCCAGGCTGTCCAGTGAAGAGGTGGAGTTCCCATCCCTGGAGACATTGAAGGTTAGGCTTGCTGAGGCTCTGAACAACCTGATCGATCTAGTGCAGGATATCCCTGCTCACTGCAGGGGTTGACTCTAGAGCGCCTTTGAACCCAACACATTCTATGATTATGTGATTTCTCTTTTATCCATCAGATAATTTTCCACACTACTCATACTTTTGATTCAGTATTGGGATGATACTGTATTACCTGATCTCACACATTAATATCAGCCAAAAGTAGCTAAAGTAGATGCTACCAAGTGGCCTGACATAGATAACCATTTATGAGAGCTCTCCTCAGAAACTTAGATAAGAAACCAAAGAAATGGGACTGAAGTTGTGAATCATTGGAAGTGTCATCACAAGGCTGCCAGTCTGTTCAAAACCTGCTTTAGTGGGGCCTGAGGGAATGACAAAGCAATGGGACCAACTACCATTCCTGATGAGATGGCATGTTTTGTGGCAGAGAATGAGATTAAGCAACTTGTGGATAAACATAGCCTGTTGGGAAGGTGCTGGAGAGACTCCAGTGAAGTCCAGCATCACTGGTGTTTGGAGGAAGTGTGGTTAAGCATGCCGATAAAGGGGCTCGTGTGGGCATAGTAATCCTCTTGCATTTTCAAAAAGCTTCTGAGAAGCTTTTTGCAAAGCTCATTAAAATTGTAAAGAAACTAAGTTGCCACAAGATTGGACAAGAGGTTGGGTTTGGGGCTGAAAGCCGGTGTAAGAAGAGGAAGTGAAGGGCAGGTCACTTTCCAGGAGGGAGGGGATTCATGGAGTCAGGGATAATTCAGGTCAGAAGGGACTTCTGGGGATCATCTAACCCTGCCTAACCTTCAAGCACATCTAATGAGCTCCCATTGTGCAAGGACTTTTTCCACTGAAACCTTGAGGGACTCTGATGATGGACTCCACAACTTGGTACAAAAGCCTCAGGATTTATGTTGTTTTTCATTGATGTCTCCACCAGTGACCTTTAGAAGGCAGTGAAAGCTGGTGGGCTGGAGGGACAGTAACCTCTGGCCTGTAGTGCCTGGAGCAATTCACTCACAACAGAGAAGTGGTGATGTAATTACTGGTACAAAATAATGATTTAATAACATTTGGTAGGAAATGCAATGGTCATTCATCAAGATTTGATGGTGAGACACACTGAGTTATTCACTGCCTAGATGTCAGTCAGACAGAGCTGTCAGGGAGATGCTCCCATTGGGCTGAGGTTCAGAAAGGACCCCCCAGCTTTCTAAACTCCTCTGAGAAGAATCTGTGTGAGATGGATCCAATTCTAGTCCCATACTTGGTCAAGGGTTTATGTCTGAGATATTGCACATGAGCAATCAATCCTTTGTATCAGTTAAGATCCAAGGTTTAGCATGCTATCAGTCAACATGAAGAGTTGTCATGGCCAGGAATCTCTGAATCTGAAGCAGAAACCTTGAGCAGACATAACCTTGAGACCCTGGCATGTAGCCCACTGCTGTGCAGGAGAGCTCAAATGGTTCATAGGCTTTTCACTCTTTATTGCAAATAGTCATATTTTCATATCAACCACAGTACCAGATTTCGTCAAGTTGATCCTTGGTTGTGGGGTTGTTATTTGTCTCCCCAAAACCACACTGAGCCAGATGAAACCACCAGATGTTGGGTTAGAAGGGACCTTCCAAGACCATCTAGTCCAAGCCCCCTGTAGATTGCTCAGAGACTCAGCAAGCCTGGCCTTCAAAGTCTCCAGGCTTGATAGGGCCTCCAGCACTTCTCAGGGCAATGTGGGCCACGGTCTCACCACCCTCATGAGGGAGAACTTCCTCCTCATGTTTCATCTAACCCTGTCCTGCTCTAGTTTCCAGTGACTGCCCCTCATGCTGTGTCTCCATGCCCTGGCAAACAGCCCCTCCCCAGCTTTCTTGCAGGTGCCTTCAGGTGCTGTTAGGCTTCCATAATCATTACTAGATGCAACCCTGATTGACTCGAATGGATGGTTATCACTTTGGCAGGGTGACAAGAGATGAAGGTAAGGTTGAAGTCTGAAGTGAGGGGGGCATGTCATCACTGGGTGCCATCTCTGAAACTGGCTCCAGCATTCACAAGGGGGATGAAATCCCCATCTTCTTCCAAGCCCTATGAACCCTGCAATGTTTTTCTAAGATATTCCTCCCTTTCTCACATGCAGCCAGCTTCTGTTGTTTTGGTTGTGACAGATGGCTGGAGAACAGAGAGACCCCTTTTGTTTGCTGGTGCTTTGCCTGTGTGGGAGGTCTCAGTTGGCAGATCTCACAGCAGCTGTCCCTACTGCTGATGAGCTCTAATAAAGTCAAGCACATCACAGGTCATGTTTTAAAACATCAGGAGGAAATGCCTCTGTTCCCCCAAACTTGTTACTGTGGTCAGGATCCACCTTCTATCCTAGAGGACAGCCTGGAAATTTACCTCTCATTGTGCACCTAAAGGTGCTTGTAACCTCATCATCATCTCTCTGCAGCCTGCAGCCTCAGCTAATGGGGAGGTTTGTCAGTGACTTTGAACCCTGGAGTGCATCAAGAAGAGAGTGTCCAGCAGTTCAAGTATGTCATAAAATGATAGAATAATTTGAATTAGAAGGGATCTTAAAGATCATGTGGTTCCAACCCCACTGCCATAGGCAGGGACGCTGCTCAGTGCCTTGTCCATCTTGGTCTTAAACACCTCCAGAGAAGGGGCACTCACAACCTCTCTAGGCAACCTGTTCCGGTGTCTCACCATCCTCACAGGAAAGAACTTCTTTCTGATACCTAGCCTGAGTCTTCCCTCTTCCAATTTACATCCATTACTCCTAGTCCTGCCATCACATATCCTATTAAAAAGTCCTACCCCAGCCTTTGTGTAGACTCCCTTTAGGTATTGAGAAGCTACTATGAGGTCCCCCAAGCCTTCTCTTCTCCAGGCTGAACAACCCCATCTCCTTCAGCGTAGTCCTCATAAGGGAGTGCCTCTGCTCTACCCTGGTGAGGCTGCATCTGGATCAGTGTGTCCAGTTCTGGGCTCCCTGGTTCAAGAGGGACAAGGAACTGCTGGAGAGGGGACAGCAAAGGGCCACAAAGATTATGGGGTTTCTGGAACATCTCCCTTAGGAGGAAAGGCTGAGTCTTTTCAGTCTAGAGAAAAAGTAGAGTGAAGGAAGACCTTATCAATATACAGGAATCATGAAAGGAGGAGTGTCAGAAGGATGGGGCCAGGGATAGACCCCATCATTTTCAGTGTTGACCAGTGTCAGGATGAGAGGGAACAGGCACAGACTTAAACATGGGAAGCTTCATCTCAATACAAGGAGCAACTTCTTTCCTGTGAGGTTGGCAGAGCCATGGCAGAGGCTTCCCAAAGAGGTGGTGGAGTCACCATCTCCGGAGACATTCAAACCCACTTGGACATGTCCCTATGAAACTGGCTCTGAGTGTCCCTGCTCTTACAGGAGTTGGACTAGATGATCTCCAGAGGGGCCATTCCAGTATCTACCAGACTAGGGTTATGTGAATTAAAAATTTAAAATCTCTCATTCTCCAGAAAACATCAGTGCAAGTGAGGGTGCAGCTTTCTAAAGGAAAAAAATGTCCTCCTCCTCCTTTACTTGGCTGAAGTTCTGTCCTTGCTGTGGAAAATATCAGCAAAGACAGAGTGTTTGTTTTCATTGCTTTATCTGAGATCCTCGCTGGAAGGCTTCAGAAGAAAGAACTCGAGACAAAATGACAATGTTCCAGTACAAAATGCACAAGGCCAAATATGCCATTGTTTTCTGAGCCCTGTCAAAGGTGCCCTTCTCTGCAGTTTTCCCTCTATGTGTCAGCAGCCACAGCAAATGCCTGCTGGCTGGAGCTCCCACTGGTCATAGGATATCCCACTTCCAGGCTGCCAAACGGGAAAGGCTGGGAAATCCTCAATAATCCTCTTCTCCCCCTACCCCCTGCAACTAAACAACCTGCTGTGGCTTTTCCTTGCAGTGCCCACAAAGCTTGCAGAATCCACCTGAGGTGGCAGCCCAAATCATCTTCCCTGTCTGTGATGTTGTTTATTACCCTGCCAAAGTTAACCAATTTTCTCTCCTGATTTGTTTTTTCGGGGATTTTTTTTTGTTTATTTGTTTGTTTGAAATGTATTATGCAGCCTCTTGTCATTGCAAGCAACAATGGGGTTGCAGACCTGATCTCAAAGAAAAATAGGCATTTCCATCCAGCCCTAATGCTAGCTTTTTACATGGTGTCTTAAATCCACTGGTGCTGAAGGAGTTGGGGTTGTTTGGCCTGGAGAAGTGAAGGCTCAGAGGGGACCTCAAAGTAGCTTCTCAGTACCTGAATGGGGCCTACATAAAGGCTGGGGTAAGACTATTTAGTATGGTAGAGCATAGCAGGTCTAGGAGTAATGGATGAAAATTGGAAGGGGGAAGATTTTGGCTGGTGATAAGAAAGAAGTTCTTTCCTGTGAGGGTAGTGGGACACTGGAACAGGCTGCCCAGAAAGGTTGTGGATACCCCCTCCTCAGAGGTGTTTAAGACCAGACTGGATGAGGCATTTAGCAACCTGGTCTGGAGGGAAGTGTCCCTGCCCATTTCTAGGAGGTTGGAATTAGATGATCTTTAAGGTCCCTTCCAGCCCAAAACATTGTATGATTCTATAATACTAGGGGAGGACAGGGTTAGATGAGACATGAGGAAGAAGTTCTTTCCCACAAGGATCGTGAGACACTGGAACAAGTTGGCCAGAGAGGTGGTGGAACCCCCATCCCTGGAGACAGTGAAAGCCAGGCTTGCTGAAGCTCTGAGCAACTGATCTTGCACAGGCTGTCCCTGCTCTCTGCAGTGGGTTGGACTAGAAGGCTTTGGAAGGTTCCTTCCAACCCAACACATTCTATGTTTCTATATAGATATAGATTAATATGTGACTATAAATATATGTCTGCATATATCTTTGTGTGTCTGTGAGTGTATGCATTTATATAAAATCATATCTTTATTTAGCTGTAGTAGATTATGGTCACTGTTGCTGCAAAGAGCTTTTCTCTCAAAGGTTTCCTCATCCAGACCCTTGCAAGCTCAAATTTAAGGATTCCAAGGGATGTTGAATGCTATTTATTTAGTATACAGTCCCAGGAGTGTGATGTGTTACAACTCTCATAAAATGAACTTCATCTACCCAGTGTCTGGACACTACTGAGGATCTGCATATGGAGGACAACACCACGGTCCAAGGACCACCAAGTTAAAAAGACACTGGCTTCCTTTGGTTGCCCACTTTTTTAGTTCACCTGAGAAGCAAGGATTGAAACTTTATTTTGAGGACGAAAGAGAGCAAAAAACCTCCATCTGTCATTTGACTTTCAGCTTTCTAAACAAAGGTAGATTGAAAAGCTGAAATGTGATAAAATAAAAATGTTGGTAAGTTACCTGGTTTTGTTTTGATTTATTGTGATTTCATTCCAGTAAGCCTGCCTAGTTTACAATAAAAATATAAAAATGTACTGTTTGGCACTGAGAGCATAAATCGGGCATTTAATGTTTATTTGTTTTTAAAAATGGCATAGCCAACAGTAGCTTCTTGTGAAATAATGAGCCACCAAAGAAAAATGTGAATAGATTTTGGTAAAATATCAAAGCTCTCAGTGTTCAAGCTGGGGTGTGCTGGCTCTGTGGAGCTTCCACCCAGTGCCCCGCTCTGCCCAGACACCAAGAGACATTAGTCTTGTCCCTGAAGGGAGGAATATGGTCTGTGCTCCTGGGGTGAAGAACCTAAATTTGGTAGAGCAGCATCTGTTATTGTATCTCCACAGCCGTAGTGCCTTTCCCAGCTTGTGGGCTGCTTGCAGGCAAAGGTCTGTTAATTACTCTGCTGATAATCACATCAAGACCCGTGTTGAATGAGTTCCTGCCCGTGGGATTAACAGCAGCATGTGTTCAGAGAATAATAGAGGGTGTTTATTTATCACCTAGTGGAGCATTTTTAATCTTTAATTTTTTTTTCTTTTACTATAATGTGTACAGTGGCATCTAACAGTGAACGTGCCATTTCAGAACAGATTTTGATCCCAGCTGTTTTGTTATCCATACTCTATTTACACGTAATTTTTTTTAGTTTATATATATTATTTATGTATTTTATTGCAATCAGAAATCCGGATCCCAGCTGTTTTGTTATCTGTGTGCTATTAACATACAGTCTTTTTAGATTGTACCTATTATTTATGTATTTTATTGCAACCAGAAATCCCCCTTTTTGAAAACAGCGCCTTAAAAAAAAAAAAAGACTTCAAGCTCTAACAGAGGATATTCACACTGGTGAGGATCAGTTCCCCCTGGTCAGGATATCCATGCTGCTCTTTCCCTTAGTTCCCCCTGATCTCTTGGAGGAGAGGAGAAGCAGATAGATGGTGAAAGTGTCGCCATGTCTGTGCCTTTCTGGGTCCCTCACACAGCTCCTGCTCGTGTCGCTGCCGCGGTTGAGCGTCAGCTGGCTCTCCCCCATTGCGTCTGCTCGGCTGCTGACGGGTGACGTCAGGGTGCTATGGCCGTGACCAAGAGGCCGGCCGTTCGCCCGCTACTTCAAGTTCACCCACCCGTGCTCAGTCACACCGGCACCAGTGTCGGGGCGGACGCTGAGGCTGCTGTGACTGTCTCTGCTGCTGTCACTGCTGCTGCCGCTGTCACTGCTGCTGCTGCTGCCGCTGCTACGGCTGTTGCTACTGTTACTGCTACCGCTGTTACTGCTACTACTACACCAGCTTCTGTCACCACCCCATCTGCTGCTGCCACCGCTGCGGCTGCAGCCCGGTCCCAGCCGTCCCCATCATCCCGTTAGTGACGGACCAGGGAGTGTGTGTGTGTCAGTAGCCTCTCCTCAAGGAGGAGGTGTCTCAGCAGCAGGACTTGCCTGATAAAACTCCAAGCCGGCTCTTGCGAAGGGGAGGGAGGTGTTTGAAGTGTGTTGTGGGGTACTGTCTAATACCGGTGGCTTTTCCAGGGTTGCTTCCCGCTGTGCTCTCGCCGTGCCGCTGGATTTGAGATCATGTATGTGTTTTGCTGTTGATTACAAAGGGAGGGGATGGTGTATGTGCGTTAAAAATCCAGGGAGGGAAGGGGATTCAGAAGGATTACTGTGTTAGTTTTGATTTAAGGGGATTATTATGTTGGGGTTTTTTGTTGTTGTTTGTTGGTTTGGTGTTTTTTCTTTTTTCCGCCCCTCTCTCATACCAGCCCCTTTACCTTTGCTATACACAGCTCTCACCTCTTCTAATTTTCATCTTTCAGGTCAGTCAATATTGCAGCTTTCGGGAGTGAAAGAGATGTGACTTCTGAGGACACCCAGCAGCAGAGCCTGATCTGGACCTATCTCAGGAGGAGCGCTCTGATTTCCCACATTGACAGCAGCCTGTCTGCTGCTCAGGCTGGAAATCGTGTCTTCACCGAGTACCAAGCCTGTGTGTTTGGCAATGTCAGACTGGTGGTGCACGACTGTCCTGTCTGGGTAAGAGACCTGTCTCAACCTTTCTTACTTCTCTATTAACACTTAACAGTGCTGCCTGACTAAACAGGATGAAAACAGACCAGGGTTTTAAATTATTTTCCTTCTCGCGGGGTTTCTGCTCAGTTTCATGTAGGTTTTTTTTTTTAAAGGCTTGCAATAGTGCTTTTAATTGCTACCTAGGTTTTCGTTATTACAAACAGTAAAAGCTCATGAGATACATGACCAGGCGAGTGCTGCAGAGCCTTCAAGGTGCTAGAGGAAGTTTCTCATTAACCAGCCCCCTGCCAGCCTCCTCTGCAAGAAGGTGATGTTTTCTTCTGTGCTGTTGAGCAAAAAACTGTGTTGGTGATAATAACAAGGTAAAAAAAAAAAACTGTTTTTTTTTTTGCTGTATGCACGCTCTCAAAATATTTGTCAAAAATTAAATACCCTTTAAAAATTTTTATCACAAAGGTGATAAGTTTCCCAAGCTTTGAAAAATGAGAGATGAGAAGATTTGGTATCTCACAGCGTGCAGCACTATGGAGTCATTTTGCTCCTGTTCTAAATGAATAATCACATTGTAACATTATCTCGAAATTATCTCATTTATTTGAAGGTAAATAAAAAAGGGTTTGGCATTGTTCCAGGTTGTGAGCCCTTTTACTAGTAAGTGAGATAACTTAGGAGTATGAGCAGATCAGTGATTATGCAAGAAATGATACTGATAATCTAAATTAAGACATATTTAATGACTGCTTAGTAGCCTTAAAAAGAAAAAAAAAGAATAATTAAGCTTAGCAGCTTTTAGAAATTAAAACAATAATCAGTTTCAGCTCCATAATTCTACCCTTGGGTTGATTTTTTTGCAGTGAGGTAAACTTGTTTTTGGCATGGGCAGGAATCCCAGCAACTCCAGAAATAGGAGATCAGAAGTTTGCACTCCTTAAAACTGAAAGATCCAGGTCAACCACAAATCCATCCTCTGTTCCCCGAGCTATTCTGGCTGCTGCACTTGCAGACAGGGGTTCAGATGGGATCGTAGTTTAAATCTTTGAAGCAGAATGTGCCCAGAGCCACTGGAGCACGGCAGTGAGTAAAAAAGCTCCTGCATGTAAATGATGGCTAGCAAGACTACAAAGAATGTTTCAGAGGGTTGGAGGCTAGTAAAGGGATGGGGGAAGATAGGCAAGGGTAGCTGGAGAAGGGCAAAGAAAGGACCTAGGTTTCATGTAGGTTTTTTTTTTTAATTTGCTGTCCTACAAAATAAAGTCCTTCAGTTCTGGAGATCTCATCAATTTTGCCCTTGAAAAGCCAGGTTGTTGTTGCCTGAATCATTATGTTTCTGAGGCCTCTTGTTGTGGGGGGTTTTTTTGTTTGGGTTTTTTTTTTGTTTGAGTTTTGTTTTTTTTTTTGCTTTCTCAGCTAAAGGAGGCAGGAGATTTATTACTCTAGTGGTGATGAGGAACAGTTGGCATTTCTGGCTTAGCAGAAGATAGCTCAGATAGCTGGAGAGGGCTCTACAGGAGATAATTAGTTCCAAGTGAAGCTGTCTCCTTGCTAGGGATAGGCAGAACAGGATGGTTTTCTATAGTCTGGGTGCTTGAGGTTTGCTATGTAACCGTGATCCTTGTAGGACTGTTCCTCTGGTATCCTGGGAGATGGCACAGAACAATCCAAAACATTGACTGACATTGCCTCAGGTCATATTCTTCATAGAAGGGGATTTCTGTTGCACTTTAGTGAAGGACAGAGGTGATGTTGTGGTGGACATTGCCTTTTTTTGCTGTATTTTATTGTCTGAATCTAACATAAAAGGTGACTGGAATTTTACCTGAGATCTGTATCTCATCTAGATTGAGTCCCTATGTGTAAGGCAAACTTATTAGACAGAAACTGGGCAAGGGATAGCTGTGAGTCTCCAAACTCAAGGGTGCCCAGCTGCTCCTTGTCCTCTACAGCTGAAAAAGCAGCATGGGTGCAAGTTAACCAAGTGGAGCTCCTCAGTGTATGGGAAACCCTTTTGTCTGATGAATTGTATTATGTGGTGGATTGGCTTGTGTTTCTGTCTTCTGCTGCTCATGTTTCTGTCATCCCAGGACACTGTGTCTCTTTTGGACTCTGCAGGAGAGGTTAAAAGCTCAGGTGTCTTTGGTTAAACTCTTCCTTGATGATACTTGCATCAAAATAAGAGTGACCAGCAGGTTGAGGGAGGTGATTCTCCCCCTCGGTTCCATCTGGTGAGACCCCACCTGAAGTACTCTTTCCAGCACAGAAAGGACATGGACTTGTTTATGAGGGTCCAGGGGAAGTTGTGCGGATGAGGAGGGGGCTTTAGCATCTCTCCTATGAGAACAGGCAGAAAGAGTTGGTGGAGTTCTGGAGAAGAGAAAGCTGTGGGGAGACCTCACATTGGCCTTGCAGTGCCTGAGGGGGGTACAGGAAAGCTGGGAGGGGACTCTTGGCTGGGGAGGAGAGCCATAGGATGAGAAGGAAAGGTTGTAAAATGAAAGAGATTTAGATTGGATATTAGGAAGAAAATATTTGATTGTGATGAGCCTCTGGCACAGGTTGCCCCAACCCTGGAGGTCTCCTTCCCATGGCAATTGTAGGGTGCAGGATAGATGAGGTAGCTTCAAATAGGTAATTACCATTAATGCAGATGACATGGAGTTGTATAGAGAGTGGCAGAGAATAATATTCAACATCTTGGAGAAGAATGTCACTGTCGATTTCTGCGTGTGAGCCCCTATCTCTAGGGCCTGGTGTTTCCTGTACTACATTCACAAAGCCTTGTGCTGGTATCTCACGCATACAGGGGACAGGTACAGGAGTGTATCCATGCCTACACTTTTGATCCACGGGAATGGAATATGCTTTGATAAAAAATGCAGACCCGGGGTGAGGGAAGCTGGAGAAAAGAAGGCTGTGGGTAGACCTCATGGAGGCTTCCCAGTGCCTGAAGAGGCTACAGGAAAACTGGGGAGGGGCTGTTTGCCAGGGCACAGAGGACCGGACAAGGTGCAGTGGTGTGAAACTAGTGCAGGGCAGGGTAAGGTGGGACATGAGAAAGAAGTTCTTCCCCATAAGGGTGGTGAGACACTGGCCCAGGATGCCCAGAGAGGTAGTGGAGGCTCCATCCCTGGAGACATTGAAAGCCAGGCTTGCTGAGGCTCTGAGCAGCATGATCTAGTGCAGAATGACCCTGCTCATTGCACAGGGGGGTGGTGTAGATGGCCTTTGAACCCTTTCAACACTGTGACTCTATGAGATATAAAATACTGGGCAAAATGTATACAAATGTCAGTGCTGAACATTGTGATTTTAACAGTTGATCAGATGCTAATGCATGAGCTGTGCTCCCATTAGGCATTGCTGAACTAGCATGTCTCAGTTTTTCTGGTGTTTTTCCTGAGATAAACCTCAGTATGGGCACCAGCAACTTGCAAAGAGTAATTTGCTAGGTGAAATTTCAGATTTGCTTTGGAAAGCATTGTTTTATTTAGCACTCTGAATATGTCAGATTTGACTGTCTCAGGGCATGAGCTGCTGTTTTATTGGCCTGTGTGCAACTATAGTCAGAATTTCCTCAGGCTCCTGTGGGTGTAGGAGTAAAAAAGGCAGGAAGAAGAGCAGCTGGAATTTGTGAGATCTGGTGGCAAGTGAATTTTCCTCAGTTTCAGGGTGAAGCACAGCATAGGAGCTGAGATTTGTATTTTGGTTCCTTTAGTTACAATACAGGAACAGGAATGGCAGAATGAAAGCTTTACAGTCAGTGTCCTCCTGTCTGTATTGCCTCTCCTCTTTTTTACCCTCGATAGGGATGCACGAATGTTTTGCTCCTGGAATGAGGAGGATATTGCTGTCCTTTTATTTTTTTTCGCTCTTTGAGCTACCTGCTGGTTTGCTGTTGTTTTGGGGTTTTGTTGGGTTTTTTCCCCCAGAGAACACTCCCTCCAGACATTTGTTGTTAACCCTAGTTTATATGAGCTACCTGGCTTCTAGAGAATTCCTTATACAGCAGAAACGTGGCAGGAGGAGAAAATGAAGCAGCCAAGGTTTGGAGGGTACCTTGCACTCTGTTTGCACCCACAGAATGACAAATGACAGGAACTGAGCTATGTTTGTCCCAGTTCTGGAGGGAGCATGAAGCTCCACGCTTCCCTGGGACTCACTGGTCTTCAAAGACCCAAATGTCCATTTTGAGAAGGTGTTATGTGTTTTGGTTTTTTTTTTCTTTCAAATTTCCCCATTCAATAATCTTTCCCTCTTTCCTCATTTTCCTCTGTTTTTCCCACTGGACCAACTCTATATGCATTCCCCCCACCTCATGAACTTTCTTACCTCTACACCATCCATGCTGGTGTTACCTGGCTTTTTTCCAAGTTGCCCAGTCCTTGACCTATGCTAAAGGGGATGGAATCTAATTAACTTTTTAATTTTCTTTATTGTTTTCATCAGCCCAGTAGCTTCACCGTTTCAGCACAAATCTATAGCTTTTCTCTTTTTATTTCTTTAAACTTCATTTTTTTCATCAAGCTTTTAATTTCTTAGTGTGTTGTTCTTTCTCATTTATAAGCTTTACTGTCTCAGGTTAGCAGTTCACAACAAGCCATTGTATCTGGGTAAATTGTTTCCCCTACAGTATTCTTTATTTTTGCTCTTTGCAAATGTCATCATAATGCTTTTAGAAAGGACACCACAGGACAGTGCTGATAATGTTTCTGGGTCAGTTCAACTAGTCAAAGCTGCTTTGGAAAATCTCAAGTGAAAAACAGAAGTGGTATTCCTCTGTCGCAGTCTGAATTTCACTGATTTCTACACCGAAAGGGTTGTCAAGCTTTGGAAGATGCTGCTTGGGGAAGGGTTTGAGGCACCATCCTTAGGGGGTTTTAAGAGACAATCAGACACAGCTCAGAGTGATGGTTTAAATCTGGTTCTTGTAAAAGCTGGGTTGAGGGTTGGACTCAGTCTGAAAGGTCCCTCCCAACCTGAGCCATTCTAAAATTTCTGGAAAAGATACTTCCTTCTGTGCTGCAGGTTTAATTAGTTAATTAGAGCTACAGTAAGTTATGGAGAGCACACCTAGAAAATTTATTTTACTCTAGGCCTAAATGGTTAGCAATTGCAGAGGAACCTTGAGGAAATGAGGTAAAGGCTCTGATGTGCAGGACGCATGGCTGGGAAAAGGGTCTGTGAGTGGTGAGTAGGTCTGTAAATGCATTCTTCATTATTTCTAGTGCAGGTCTCTTGGATCCTTTCAAACCTCAGCATCTTTGGGGATGTCCAGACTCCTTTGTCCCCCTGGAATCATAGAATGGTTTGGGTTGAAGGGGACCTTAAAGATCATCTAGTTCCTATCCCCCTGCCATAGGCAGGGACACCTCCCACTACACCAGGCTGTTCAATGCCTCATCCATCCTTGCCTTAAACACCTGCAGGAAGGGGGCATCCACAACCTCTCTGGGCTACCTGTTCCAGTGTCTCACCATCCCCACCATAGGGAATATCATATATTCTGATGTGGAGACAGTGAGGAAGCTGCCCCAGAGAGGCTGCCCCCAGATCTGCCCCATCCCTGCTCAATTCCGCCTCCCCCTATGCCCCAGCTTCTGCCTTAGAAGGATGTTTTGGTCCCACCACCAGGATCTATCACCCAGGGATATTAACCAGCAGCTTATAGAAGGAGCGTGGGCATGGCAAGGGCATGCTGGATTTTACTGCCCTTCCATGGAGGCATTCATAAATTATTTTTACACAAAGCAAGTATTGTCCTCTCGAGGGACCATGTGATTTTTTGTAGGAAAATCATGTCTACATTGCCTTAGAAGGCTTTATTTTCAGTGTTAATATTTGAGATGTATGATTTGCTAGTAGAAAGGATGTATGATGAGATGTGCACACTAGAGACACACAAGGGAAGAATGACTTTTTTTTTATTTCAGCCCTGAGAGAAACAGTGGCAGGAGTATCATTATAATTAAGTAGGTTGTATTATAACAACCTTAGCTGTGCAGTTACTTTTTTTCCTTTTGCCAGGGGCTATCCTGGGAAATTACAAGAGCCAGGGAGCACGAGGAGGAGGAGATGCCACATAAATTTCATAGGTGGAGCTGGTGATTAACATTGTTCCCATGTCTGAGCTGCTGTTTGCCATTGTGAAAACAATAAAAGGGGGAAAATCACTCAGTACTTCAAGTCTGGTAGCATTCAGTTCTTACTGACTTCTCATGATTCAGATGCACAAATAATGCTCTGCACGTTCAGCTTAGTTGCCTCCACGGACTCACACAACCAGACTTAGGAGAGTGTTTGACAGCATCCAACAGGACACTTTAATGACTCTCTTAATGAATAGTGCAGTCTGTTATAGCAACAGGAATACAGGTGCTTTGAGTTAGCTGGTGATAAATACACTCCCTATAAAAGCACTTGCGGATAGAAGGCTATAGCATGCATTAAGTAAAAAGCAATTCTATAAATGTTCCTAGGGAAAAAATCCAAATCTCACACAGGGTTTCCCTGGGGGAAGAGATGCTGAGCCTGTCAATCTATCTGAGAAATCAGAGGTAATTTATGATGTTATCTTTTCACTATGGCATCTTCCCCAGCATCCCCCTTGCCTGAAGCTATTTTTATACTAAATATAAATCACAGATTCACTGAATGTCAGGGATTGGATGGGACCTCAAGAGATCATCTAGTCCAGTCCCTCTTTCTGGATCAGGAACATCCAGACCAGGTCACACAGGAAGGCATTCAGGTGGGTTCTGAATGTCCCCAGAGAAGGAGACATCACACCCTCCCTGGGCAGCCTGTGCCACTGCTCTGTCACCCTCATCCTGATGAAGTTTTCTCTCATATTTCTGTGAAACAGCATGTACCTGTTGCCCCATGTCCTATCATTAGATGTCACTGAGAAGAGCCTGGTTCCATCCTCCTGATAAAAAAATAGAAAAAAAAAGAAAATAATTAGAGCACAGGCTCAAAATCACAGCTTAGAGGTGGGTAGCCTTGAGGATGGAGGTGTGTTTTGGTATTACAGTGAGCAAAGTTGCACGAAGGACAGCATTTTGTCAAACTGTGACAGACTGTTGGCCAAGGATGGCAATTAAGCAGCTTATCAATTCCAGAGCACCATCAGGTTTCCAGCTCTGAGGTGGCATCACAGAAGGTGAACATGGGGTCTCCACCTCATACCATACCCTCTGCTGCTTCGTGAGCAGTTTTACTCAGGGAACACCATGACCTTGCCTGCTAGCTTCAGCTGCATTCCATCCTCGAGGCTCCTTCAATGTTCTTTCTGTCTTTCCTATAATCTGTGAACAGTGCTGTGGTATCCGTCAGTTTAACTTGTAAGTCCTCTCCCACTCCGGGTTATTAGTGCATAGTCATCTAAAGAAACTTCCTCTAGCATTTAGATTCCCTAAAAGTGATAATGATATGTCTGCCTCGGGCAAATATCTCCCTGCTTGTTGTCTGTTGTTTCTTTGGAGAGTTTTCCCAGCACGGAGCAGCCATCTGAGAGATCAAAATTAAGTATAAAATGAACTTGATGGCAACAAGCACATCTTTTCCTTGTGTTTTTCAAGGTAGTGTCCATCTTCAAAAAGGGGCTTTTGGGGATGTTGAATTGAGTAAGTGAAGGCATAAGAAACTGCACAGTGGTGACAGCATTTGGGTGTTGTGGCAGGCTGGGGTGATGCGATCTGCATTTTTCACTCCTTGATGCACCCAGAGCTAGCTGTCTCCCCAAGAGAGAGGACACCATCCTTGCCAGAACTTCATAAACTTTGCTAAAATCCCTCCTGACAGGGATTCCAGTGACAGACACCTGTGTCACAGGGAGTGGTTGGAAGAACAGACCTCCACCAACTCCCAGTTAACACATGGCACCAAATGCCAGGGGTGCTGTTAGAGCCCTCATCATGCTTCCATAAGAGTCCTTTCCCTTAACTTGAACAGAAAGGTCTATTTTCACACCTGCATGGCTTTTTTCAATAAGGATTTTGTGGGAGATCCTATTTTTCTAGGTTTCCCCACACCTGCAAAGATGGAAGCATGCCAAATTGGGCTAAGTATAAAAGGGAGAGGAGGATCATACAAGGTTGTGACTGTGTTTTCTGTTCTTTGTTTTATTTTCTGAAGTATAATTGCATTTCTAACTAGCATTCTTTTCAACGAGGGAAGAAGAAAACCAAAACCAGCCCCCCATGCTGTTTTTTTTTCCTAGTATGATGCTGACTTCTTAAGCTGCTGTTTCATTATGTGCCATGAGTAAGGACATGCAGACAAACCCAAGTCTACTTCAGCACACTCTGTCATGATTCCCACCTGTAGAAGATTGTTTGAGCTGCCACTGGTTGAGGTCAGAGCATGTAGGATCTTCCAGGCTGGAAGAGATTTAGATTACATATTAGGAAGATGGGGGTGAGCCCATGGCCCAGGTTGCCTGGAGAAGCTGTGGTTGCCCCAGCCCTGGAGGGGTTCAAGGCCAGGCTGGATGGGGGCTTGGAGCAACCTGGGCAAGGTGACCCTGCCCAGGCAGAGGAGTAGCACTAGATGTTCTTTGAGATCCCTTCAGCTGAAAGCATTGTACAGATCTAAGTGCAAGAATTAGAACATCAATTAGCATTCAGATTGAGCAAAATCTTTGAAATCCTACCAAAATCATTTCATTTTGTAACATGAAATGGTGGCATAATGCACCAGAGATTTAATTCTGATGTAAGATGGAGATGACTGCCAACCATATACATGGCTACACATAAAAAATGCGTATTACTTTTAGTAATAAGTTTCCATAAACTTGTTTTTTCTATTATTGGTGCTTAAAGTTGTGGTAGAGTTTGTTTGTACTTGTGATCTAGTCCTTGATGATCCTACTTCTAGTTATCATCCAGCTTAGAAGGATGGGCAGCTGAAAACCTGGACTGAGCCAGGAGGAAACCAGCGAAAGAACCAGCATGCTTTTCTCAGCACAGGAGAACTAAATATTCTGTGTTATTTTTTGCTTTTTGTCTTGTATTTTCCCTGTGCTAAATGCATACAACCCCCTCTAAAATTTTTCTGCTGAAAATTCAAAGAATTTCATTCATAGAATGGTTTTGGTTGGAATGGTTTGCGTTCCAGCCCCCTTGCCATGGGCAGGGACGCCTGCCAGGTTGCTCAGTGCCTCGTCCAGCCTGGCCTTAGGAACCTCTCTGGGAAACATCTTCAAATGTCTCACCAACTTCACAGTATGGAACTTCTTTCTTACCTCCAGCCTGAATCTCCCCTCTTCCAATCTGCATCCATTACTCCTAGGCCTGCCACCCTGGACCCTATCAAAAAGTCCCACCTCAGCCTTTCTACAGTCCCTCTAGGTATTGATAAGTCACTATGAGGTCCCCCCAGAGCCTTCTTTTCTCCAGGCTGAACAATCCCAACTCCTTCAGCCTGTCCTCAGAAGGGAGGTGCTCCAGCCCTCTCATCATCTTAGTGGCCTACTCTGGAGCTGCTCCAACAGCTCAATGTCCTCCTTATGTTGAGGACTCCAGAACTGGACACAGTAACTCCAGGTGAGGTCTCACCAGAGCCAAGTAGAGGGGCAGAATCACTTCCCTTGACCTGCTGGTCATACTTCTTGATGCAGGATTGGGTTGGCTTCTGGGCTGCAATTGCATCAGAGGACAAAAAAAAAAGCAACCAAAAAAACCAAAATAAAACAAAAAAACCCACACTGAAGCTGATCTTTGAAAAATCTCAGCATTTGCCAGACTGTGATCAGGTTCTGCAGACCATCTGGCTGACAGTCCCAAAGCACATGGACATGGTGGTCCTGCTGCTGCAGGTGCATACAATTGTATTTATGTGTTGGATTTATGTTCTTAGCACAGTTTGAATTACTGTTAAATCCTGGTGGTGTTTTCCTTCATCCTGGGATTACAATAGTCTGCAACTAGAAAAAGACAAATACTGAGAGCAGAGCTCTGAAAGCTTGTGAACGCATTGAACAGCTATTCTCCATTCTTTGATAATGTCCTGTATTTTTCCTATTAGGGAACAAGAACTTCCACTGGAAAAACTCACAGGGGTACCTATTATACTCTTAAGTTTATTGCCTGACTTATTTCTTTGTATAGACAGGACCCAAATTGGGTACGACGTGCACTGAGAGTCTGGGCAAATATTTGCCGACTGATAGGTTTCCTTTAAGTTCCTGCTGCCTCTTGTGCTTAAAAGCTTGGCAGCTAAATCTGCACAGGCCTGAAACAATGACTCTTTGAAGTAATCAAAAATAATTATATCAACAATGCAAGGCCACTTGTTGATATTCATAGGCTTTTAAAAGTTATTATTTTATTTCTCCAATCCCTATCCGTAATGCTCTTGACCTGCTATTCAGAAATCACATTGGCCATCCCCAGACCAAACTTTGGGGCCCTTTTGTCACTTCTGTAATCATGTAGTACTCTTTTCCTCCTCTTCTTCATTTCATTACCTTTATTTTTTCTCCCAAGATCCTGAGTTCTTCTGGCTTCGTGTTGTACAGGACTGTGACAAGAATCATGGAATGCCACCCCCTGCCCTGGGCAATAAGACAAAAGAACGGGAACAGAAAGGGGGAAATTCTTGCATTGTGTTCTGTGACCTTCCTAAAACTTCCTATGAAGTGGTTAAAACTGAAACAACCTTAGTACTGCTAAATTTGCTAGAATAATTGAATGGTTTGAGTGGAAACAGACATGAAAGCCCATGAAACCGCACTAAAAATTCTCTGTTGAGATCCTCATAGAATCATAGAATGGTTTGGGTTGGAAGGGACCTTAAAGATCTCCTAGTTCCAACCTCCCTGCAATAGGCAGAGACACCTCCCACCAGTCCAGGTTGTTCCAAGTCCCATCCAACCTGGCCTTGAACCCCTCCAGGGATGTGGCAGCCACAGTTTCTCTGGGAAGCCTGGGCTAGGACCTCACCACATTGATAAAAATAAAAGAAAACAGATATTTTTTCCATAATCACCATATCTAACCCTATTGTCGTTCAGTTTACATTCATTGCCTCTCATCCACATGGCCTTACAGGGCGATTTGAAGTACTGAGTAGCTGCAATGAGATGTGTTTGTTCCAAGAGGTCATAGTATTTAAATCTTTTTGAGTGATTTTTCATTTTCCAGATTTCTGACAAGAATTTTTTAGTTCTAACAGGACGTTAATTGGTGTTTTCAAGCTGCTTGCAGGTGATGAAGAAATTGCAAAGCTGTTGTTCTTGTGACAGTTAACAAAATCAAACAAAATTAACAAAATAATAATTTATTATGTTTTTATCTGTATAATTATTATGTATTTTTACAGATAAAACAATATTCTTTTTATGTATTTTAATATATTATGTTTTGTATGTATAAATAAAATAATAAATTAACAAAGTAATTTTAGAGTGCAAGGCTGACACTTGAAATGTGGGAAATGACAAATCGAATGTGAAGTCATAAAAGAATGCTTACTTATGTGCTTAAACTCCTTATCAACTTGTTAGAGTGACATGGAAGCTCCAGTGAAGCAGATAAAAATCCCATCCAAGTGATGGAGCTTGTGTTTATAGGTACATAGGCCTGTTTTGTGTGACCCTTTCCCTAAAATAGTGTGGTAAATAATGGATTTGTACTAATTACTGTAGTCTCCTACTGCTGAAGCTGCTTTTAGTAATAAAAACTTTCAAACAATTAAGTAATTAAACCAGCGAAATGTCTTCCTGTGAAGTATATTCCCATATTTTTAGTTGTTCCTGAAGAATTCCTGAATTCATAAAAGTAATTCACTGTTTATTATCACAAACAAAGTGTTCTCCAAACAACTAAATCACAAAGCATGAATTCTGCACTTTGCCCCATGCCTTCAAATAAGAGATCAAACTTTCTTTTTAAAAAACTTCAGCAAGGTTTTGTCTTGGACTGTCTTTGCCTTCTCCTTCACAGACTCCTGACGGGAGCTTCTTTTTCTTATTCAGGGTATCTTTGACAGTGACTGGTACACCTCTCGCAGCCTGGTTGGAGGAGCTGATGTCGTTGTGATTAAATACTCTGTCAATGACAAGACCTCATTTCAAGAGCTGAAGGAGACCTACCTCCCGATGATTAAAAAGGCATTAAATCGCTGCTCGGCCCCGGTGATAATTTCTGCTGTTGGTGCAAGGAAAAATGGTGTGTATCCTGTTTCTGGTAGTAACAATTAAAATCTCACTTGGAAGCTAAATGCACCATAATTTTGCCAGAAGCTAATTGTTTTTCCGAGCGGCTTGTGAAAACAATTAGTCAGGATGGCAGTAATGGATGCATGTATTATGGCCCTGCAGACTGGTGTATTGGCAAGGACTTTACACTTAGTTAAGCAAGGTGATGAAAGGCATCATGTCCTGCATCAGCTTCTGAGAGGACTCCCCTCCCCATCACATGTGGGGGGATTAAATCAAGTCCTTAAGATTAAATCAAGTCTTTGGGATTAAGTAGAATGCATTTGAGTGGATGAGATGCACCCCATGGTCACTACTTCCCCTTAGTCAAGTCTCTGGTTTAAAATAACACTAAATCTTGAGATAAACCCGAGTAGATCAGTTTACAGTGGGAGAGGAGGTGGGGAAAGCCTGGAAATTGTCTGGGATTTTGTTGGATGAACAGAGACACCAGCCCTTCAGGTATCACAAGGGGACATGTGCTGCCACATCAACAGAAGTGATATGTCTCTGGTACAGGTATGGTTATAGGTAGGTATGGTGATTCTCTACTCTACTCTGATGAAACCCCACCTGGAGTTACTGCCTCCAGCTCTGGACCCCTCAGAGCAAGAGGGACTTGGAGCTTTTGGAGAGGGTCCAAAGAAGGCCACAAAGATGATCAGGGTGCTGGATCACATGTCCTAGGAGGACAGGCTCAGAGATCTGGGTCTGTTGAGCCTGGAGAAGAGAAGGCTGTGGGTAGACATCATAGTGTCCAACAACCTTCATGGGGAAGAGCTTCTTCCTCATGTTTCATCTAACTCTGCTCTGCTCTAGTTTCAAACTATTGCAAGTCAATCTGTGGCTCCATGCACTGGCAAACAGCCCCTCCCCAGCTTTCCTGGAGTCCGTTCAGGTACTGGGAGGCCACTGGGAGGTCTTCCCTGGTACAACCTTCTCCAGCCTCAGCTCTCTC
>VZTY01031762.1:32138-72988 GCA_013400935.1 Turnix velox
CTCACACAGCAGAGAGGCTCCAGCCCCTGATCATCCTTGTGGCCTTCTCTGACCCCTCTCTGACAGCTCCATGCCCTTCTTGTACTGAGGGCTCCAGAGCGGCACTAAAACTTGAGTTTCTGAGCATTCCTCCTGATATTGGTGAGGGACATTATGGATTAAGGTGTAGAAATCTATTTTATTTGCCTTTTCTTACACTTTTTACTTAATCATGGGGTATCATCAGTCTGAGTGACTCCACAATTGGCATTTTTCACTCTTTTTTCTTTCTTTTTTCGTTTTCCCCCCACCTTTATTCCTCTCAGAATGAAGTGGCTGTGAGAGAAGTCAGCCTCTGTAGTGGAAGTTTCACTCTGGGACCCACCAGTGCACACACAGAACCCCTTTGTTCCCCAGAGCTATGTGTGAGCACAGTGGTGTGCTCATACAAATTACTAAGACCTTAATCCTTTCTCAGAGCAAACAGGGCTACCAAGAGTAATATTAATAAAGAAAAGACCACGTTATTACTTGTTATTCGTATTTTTGAGCCGAGGAAATTGATGCAGAGCATGCTTGGCACATTTGAAAGCACCTCCGTGGCTGTCAAGTTCTCCATGGCTTTAAGTGAAGTTGAGCCAGGTGGTTGAGCCAGGGATTCTTTACCATTTAACAAGCATAATCTTCAAAAATACCTATTCTGGCTTAAAAACTGTCATGTATAGTGTGTTTAATTGAATAATTTTCTGCAGCACTTCCTTGTCCATAGACTGTAGTGGAAATTTTCCCCTTCTGTTAGTGTTTGTACTTCCTGCATAGGCAGGCCACAGCAATTAAACTAGTTTAAGGATATATTAATGAGTGGTAACACCTGCAGCCTACTGCAGCAGCTGAGTGTGTAAGAATACTGAGGCACCAAGCCAAATTGTGGCTCTTAGAAGTCACACTTGACCTTTTCTCTTTCTCCAAATTGAATGTGTATCAGTGCAAGGAAATAAGGTGAGTTTAACTTAATGGTGCTTTTTTTTGCAGTGATTATAGATTTCTTGCTATAAAATTACCACATTTCTTTTTCCTTTCCTGCCATTCTCTAAATTGTATTTCTGTACAGCAATTTAGGAAGCTAAATATTCCAGATTGTTGAATGAAAAATTTTTAAGAAGCTTTTTTTTTCCTCACACAGGAGTGCCTTGCACCTGCCCTCTCTGCACTGCGGACAGGAGGACCTGTGTCACCACCACTGAGGGGGTTCAGCTTGCCAAGGAACTGGGAGCCACTTACCTGGAACTGCACACTCTGAATGACTTCTATGTACAGAAGTACTTTGGAGGAGTGGTGAGTGAGGAACATGCTGAGCTGGAAGCTGGGTGGCACCCATGTGAGATCATGGCTGCGGAAAGTGAGCAGAGGCACACCATGCACCTTCCCACAAAGGGCAAGATCCTGATCCTGCTGGTGTGAGATGAGATATTGGAAGGAAATTCTCTGCTGTGAGGGAGGGTGAGACCCTGGACCATGTTGCCCAGAGAAGCAGTGGCTGTCTCAGGGTTCAAGGCCAGGCTGGATGGGGCTTGGAGCAACCTGGGTTGGTGGGAAGTGCCCCTCCCTGGGGCAGGGAGTGGGTCTAGATGGGATTTCAGATCCGTTCCCACTCAAACCATTCAATGATTCTAGCTAAATTAGCAGTAACAGAACTGCTTCAGTTTTAACTACTGTATAGGAAGGTCACAATACACAATGCAAGAATTTCTCCCCTCCATTCCTGATATTTTGTCTTATTGTGGTGGGATAATCAAAACCTAACTGGACTAAAATCCACCCCAGTCTGAAGTTCAGTCCTGTTTTCAGCAGGTGACCTGCATGAGTGACATTCACAGGTCCCCTCCAAGTGGAATTATTCTATCATATAGTTGAGCATGTCCCTGCTCACTGCAGGGAGGTTGGACTGGGTGGTCTGAGAAGGTCCCTTCCATCTTTACAGCAATATTCTTAATTCGAATTGCTCAAACTGTCACAGGTTTTCTACTGTAGAGATTGTTGAATTGACTGGGGTTTTTTTGTTTTTGGGGGTTTTTTTTCCCCCCTTTGTCACATTGCTGTGGTTGCTCAGTTCACAGTCGTGACACAGTTTGAAATCCTGAGCAAAGCTTGGGGTCAGATGCAGCGAAGTGTAATGAAACAGTTGCTGAGAGACTTATTAAAATGTCCCACATCTAATGATTGCTCTTTTTCCGTTCTCCTGATGATAGGGAAGATGACTGAGCAGTTTCTAAACACAGCCCTTCACATTTATTTGACTTCTCAGCACAAATGAGTTCACACTGACATTTCAGTTTCAGGAGGTTTACTCAGCTCAGGCCTTTTTTGTTGAAGCCTTTGATTGCTTTTTAGTGGCATTTGGGCTTAAATTTAAAAAATGCAGTTCTTTTGGCACAAGTAATTTCACATGGTTTTTATTGTGGTTGTTCCTAGTGTGTGAGTGCAGTGGATTTCCATGGGGTTTGATAAAAAACATGAAATATCTGGCACAACAGTTGGGCATTTTTTATTGGATCCCTTCATTCCCAGCTTTTGAGACATGTGTGGACTTGAACTGAACCACCTTTTGTGCCTCTTCATCCCTGTAAAAGGGATAAATTCCCCTCAGCTCAGTTTTTATTGCACTGCTGACATTTGTAGCCTGGCCCAGTGAAACAGAAGGATGTGAAATATCACATATCATAGAATCAGAGAATGGTTTGTGTTGGTAGAGGGACCTTAAAGATCATCTAGTGCCACCCCTTTGCCACACCTCCCACAAGACTAGGTTGCTCAATGCTTCGCCAGTCTGGCCTTCCACAGCCTCTCTGGGCAACCAGTGTCTCAGCACCCTCACACACCCTCTTTCTTATTTCCAGCCTAAATCTACCCTCTTCCAAATCTGCAGTTGCTCTCCTGGCTCAGCTTCAGGCCATTTCCTGTGGTCCTGTCCCCTCTCTGTGAGAAGAGATTGACTACCTGTCTAGATGTGATATCTTCTTCTGGGGGTTAGGACTTGGCAACCTTGATGCCTCACATGTTGTTGGTAGCCTCAGTACTGCTCTTCTTCCCCACTATTTTATATCCAGGTTGTTCTTGCCTGACAAGGATTTACTTATGTATTTTTAATAACCTTTTGTGTTTCAGCTGGAATATTTTATGATCCAAAGTTTGAATCAGAAGACATCTGAAAAGATAAAGAAGAGGAAAAAGTTGCAGAAGGGCCACCGAGTTCAACCACCGCAGCTGGAGCAGCCAGGTGCTCACCCGTGTCTCTTCCCTCCTACTGTTTGTTATGTGTGTGTCCATGTTGTCTGTGCAATTAGCACTTTGTAATTATGACTCTGAGCTATGCTATCTGCCTCCCTTAAGTATTTCTCTCTGTGTTGCGCCATCTTGTTAGTGATGGTTTAATTAATTTGGGTAGTACTGTGTGACAACACAGTGGCACTGCTATGGACTTCTAATTTGTTATAGGCAAAATTAATAGAGGTGGTTTTTCTGGACCATTGGTGAAAGAATGCAAAAGTAAAGTAATAATAGCTTTGCATGAAAGCTCTGCAGACAAATTATAACCTGAAGTCTTTACATCATGATTTATTATTCTATAATAGCATGAGGTTTCATGTAAATTAAACAAGGACAGGCTGAGAGAGCTTGGGCTGTTGAGACTGGAGAAGAGAAGGCTGCACCTGGGGAGACCTCACAGTGGCCTCCCAGTGCCTGAAGGGGCTCCAGGAATGCTGTGGCGGGGCTGTTTGCCAGGGCATGGAGCCACAGGATGAGGGGCAGTGGTTTGGAACTAGAGCAGGGAAGAGTTAGATGAGACATTAGGAAGAAAGGCCATGAGGGCTGGGAGTCATAAGGAAGAATGAGGGTCTTGAGGGTCAGGAGACACTGCCCAGGTTTCCCAGAATGGTGCTGGAGACACTGAAGGCAAGGTTTGCTGAGGCTCTGAGTAATCTGATCTAGTGTAGGGGGGTGGACTAGATGATCTTTGAAGGTCCCTTCCAACTCAGTGATTCTGTGGCTTTGTGATTTCTAACCATGTCATGTACTTGCTCGATGAAATAATTACGGACAAGAACTTACCTCTAAATATATGGCTGTCTCTTCTTGCAAGTACCTCATGTCATTTTGGTTTAGGTTTCATAGACAAGGCTTCTTTCAAGTATAAGCACCATAAGATACGTCATAAAAGGATGAACACTTTTTACTGAAGTAATTATTTCTTATATTTAATGTTTTTTTAATGCGAAGCATTTCCATTTTTAGAATGTATTGCTAAATGTGTTAACACA
Source organism: Turnix velox (assembly GCA_013400935.1). Taxonomy (NCBI): domain Eukaryota; kingdom Metazoa; phylum Chordata; class Aves; order Charadriiformes; family Turnicidae; genus Turnix; species Turnix velox. Next base: position 36,437 of record VZTY01031762.1, read on the forward strand.
GCTTACAACAAATTTTCCAGAGCCAGGCTTGGTGAGGCTCTAAGAAACCTGATCTGGCAGAGGATGGGCTAGGTGACCTTTGAGTGTCCCTTCCAACTCATTCTGTGATTCTATGAAATCTTATGGTTTTTTTTTTTTTGTTTTTTCCTTAAACCACCCTTTGTTTGATCGGGAGTAGAGCTGTCCTTACAGCTAGTACTTGTTTTGAGGCAAATTTTTTATGTTTTGCAGAAAAACTGCCTATCCTGAAGGGTGAAGCCTCGCACTACTATGCTGACCTGCACAAGCTGCTCAGTGACTGCCAGTGTGCAGATGTGGTCTTTTGCTCTGAAGACCTCAGCAAAGGGGTGGAAGCCCACAGGGTCATTCTCTGCTCTGCCAGCCACCTCTTCATGCTTTTCTTTGAGGTGAAGACCCCCGCCGACATCCGTGATTCCTCCCTCATGCGCACGGCGCAGAGCCTCTTCACAGTGGAGTCAGGGGCCACCTGTGATGCCCAATCTGGTGTCCCACCAGTGAGGGTGGTGGTGAAGGATGCTGTCTTCTTCTTTTGTCTGCCAGACATCCTCCACTTCATCTATTCAGGTACCCTCCGAAGTCCTTTCTCTTACAACCTGTGGCATCTGGTGAATCAGAGGCATCTCCCTAAGGATTAGACAGGGGGTCAGTCTCTTGTCTATGTAAAAAAAAGTTGATAGGACAAGAGGTAACAACTTTGGGTTGCACCAGGGGAGGTTTAACTGGAGATTAGGAAAAATTTTTACACTAAAAGATTTATAAACCATTGGAATGGGCTACCCAGGGAGGTGGTTGAGGCTCCATCCTTGGAGATACTGAAGAGACGGGGAGACATAGAGCTTCGAGCTACCTTTTAAAGATCTTTACTGTCAGTTAGGTTGATGATTGACTCAGTGGGGTGAAAGATGTCTTCCACTGTCTTGGGTGATCTCCAGAGATCCCTTTAGTCCCAACTATTCTGTGGCTCAAAAAGCTTTGCCAAAGAGTATAAAGCAGTTTTAGCTTTTGGGCTTCAGAAATATTTTTAAAAGCTGCATGTTGTAAACACCCTGTCAAGAGTTCAGGCTTACTTAGAGAAGCCCCAGGTGGTTCCCCTTCTAGGTATGGCTCTGCCCAAGAGTAAACAGGGACAATCTGAATGAGGTGCAGAGGATTCTGATACCTCAAATGTGTTTTGGTGTTGATTCACTGAAAGCAGTGGCCTCACCATCATCATCCCAGCTCTCTGATATTTTTCTGTCTTTTCTGAAGTTACTCTAAATCCTCTGATGAAAGAGAATTTTATTACTTGGAGGTATCTGATGCTATTTGGTCTTCATAGAAGTATTTTACAAGCTGTCAGTACATAGGAATATATGTTTTGTGCCTGCTGAAAGCATTACGTGGCTTTTTAATAATGCACAATGATTTTAAGAAATTAAGAAAAGTAGTAATCTGTCACCTATGAAGTTTATCCAGTCCCTGTGGACTGATACTTGCCTGACAATGAGAAAAAAGACACAATGCAGGCTCTTTCAGCTGTCAATGGGTTTTTGTCACTGGAAACATCCCTTTCAGATCTTTCCAAACATAAAGTGTCAAGCACAAAGAGCAGGTGCTGAAGCTTTACAGCATGAATGGGCTGACTTTTGTTTATTGGTTTTTTTTATTGTTGAGATGAATCAAGGATTAAATCCAGATTTTCAGCATCTGAAAGACAGACAACTTGTCTGCTGCCTTTATGTGTTTCAATTTTCCTTTTGCCAAAGAGGTGGGAGACTTTGCACAGTGATTTTCTCTGAAAGCCAGAGGAAAAGAGGAGCCACTACAAACTTCATGCTGGCTTTGGCTACTGGTTTTCTTTGTGTGAAACTTTTCTGTTCTACACACACACAAAGAAGGGCAGGCAGCAACATGAGCAGAATTTAGATTACATAAACAGTAAAATATTCAGGATTTTTTTTTTCTGAATGTGTGGCTACAGCATGTAGTGATTGATCTGTGAGGAGGCTAGAAGTTAATTTCAAAAGCCAAAGAGGTGCCCTGATCCCTTTGTATGTGATTAAGTTCTTGTAAAAGCACTGTGGAGGTTTTACTGTGCAAGGGTTTCATCTTGCCCTTCCCATTTTTGTTTTAAAAATAGAGTTTTATGCAGGATCTCTTTGGCATCTGTATCATCTTTGCCTGCTAAGCCCTGTGCCTGGCTGATTTATAACCCAGCTTTACCTGGTCTTGTGGCAGGTGCTTTCCAGTGGGAACGACTGGAAGAAGACATAAAAAAGAAGTTGAATGATCCAGAAAAAACTGAACATGTGCTTGAGAAAGTTAAGTGCATCCTGAGAACTCCAGGGAAGGTATATATAGCTCTCTTGGGGCATCTGTTAGTTGCTCAAACTCTTGGGAAATTGATTTGCAGACAGGATTTCCTTGCCAGTCTCTGTTTTAAACATACGTTGGCTGATTCAGCTTTTATTGCTTTACGGAGTGGATTGTTCAGAGGCTTGTGCAGAATAGGAACATGACAGATCCTGACCTAATTTATGTGGTGAGTTAATGTCATAGGTAAAAAAGCACAGAAGCAGACTTTTCCTTCCAAGTGTTGTGATGAAGATATACAAATACATTTAACTCAGCAGATGACTTCACAGTGGAATGTAATTCATGCCGCATTACTGTGTTAAGGAAAAGTTACTATAATGAATTAGTTTCAGCAGTCGTTTGTTCGTGGTGCAGATGGAGCAAAGTAGATGCTCCATTCCCTGATACAGCCCAGAAAGTATTTCTATCAGTTTTAATGGGAAATCTCTCAGACTGTCTTGAGATAATACAAAGATCAAAAATTTTTTCAGGCTGTTTTGAGCTTCTGATTGCCAGGCTCCCTTCCTGGAGGTATTTAAGGCCAGCCTGGTGAGATATTGAGCAGCCTGTTGTAGTGGGAGGTGTCCCTGCCCATGAAGGGGGTTTGGAACTAGATGATCTTTGAGGTCCCTTCTAACCCAAACCATTCTATGATTCTAAGTGTCCATAGATAAAACATTCATTGGGCTGGACTTAGGAAGACCTGGAAACTTCCAAGGTCATAAATGTGACTTATTACTGTTTCTTCTGTTTTGTTTTGGGGTTTGTTTTTTTTTTGTTTGGTTGGTTTTTTTGTTTGGTTTTGCTGTTGTAGTTTTTTTCTTTTTTATGACATTGTGAAATAGAAGTATCCCATTAGTGGCATTAATGAGTAGCATTAGTAATAGAACACAGAGATTTTGTTGTTTCAGATCCCTGTCTTTTATGTTGTGGGCATCTGTACACCACAGTGTTATAAACTTTTTAGCTTATTCATAACTTGTTTTGCAGCTAAACACTACAAAGGATGGCAGATCTCACCAGCTGAAGCGGATGTATAGCACTTCTCTCAGGCTGTTTTTTAATACATCTGTCCTGGCTGATGTCATCTTCAAAATAGAAGGTAGGGAACCCCTGCTTCCCTTGACATGGACACCATTGCACCACCAGGGTCCAGGGACACCAGGAAGTGAAGGCCTGCTCTTGCATCAAAACTTAGACAATGTGTATTCTTAGATGTCATTGCATGAAGCCCAGAAGACAGGCAATATCCTGGGCTACATCAGAAGAGCCAGCAGGTGAAGAGAAGTGATTCTGTCCCCCTTTGCTCTGGTGAGACCCCACCTGTAGGTATGGTGTCCACACTGGTGCCCTCAGCACAAGAAGGAGAGAGTCTGGAGGAAGCCATGAGGATGATCAGGGGCTAAAGCACCTCTGCTAGGAGGACAGGCTGAGAGAGCTTGGGCTGTTGAGGCTGGAGAAGCTGCACTTGTGGAGACCCCACAGTGGCCTCCCAATGCATAAAGGGTCTCCAGGAAAAGCAGGGAAGCGGCTGTTGGCCAGGGTATGGAGCAACAGGATGAGAGGCAGTGGTTGGAAACTAGAACAGGGCAGGTTTAGATGAAGTGTGAGGGAGAAGTTCCTCCCCATGATGGTGGTGAAGCACTGGAATACGCTTCCCAGAGAGGTGGTGGAGGCCTCCGCCATCCCTGGAGGCAGGGTTTTGATGACCCACGGATCCCGGTGTCACCACCACTTATCGTGTTTTATTGCCCTTCTAAAAGCTCTGTACCAAATTCTGGTGTTCTACCATAGGTCTCTGCACCTTCTGTATGACAGGTAACTCCATATTAAAGGAACCTCCAGCCCTGCTGCTGTCTACATTAGACCTGCCTATTGTTTGGCTCTGCAAGTGTGAAAAGAAATGTGAATTATTTTTTGCTTGTTGTCGGGTTTTTAAAGATTATTATTTTTTAATAATTATATTGTCCTCTTTGTGGACAGGATTTAAACAAAGTGGGGGACCAGAGGCTGTTTTTCTGTACTGACTTGTCTGTAACAGAGAGTAAAGTCACTGAGGGTCTTGGTGGCATTACATGAGGTTCCCTCACAAGGGATCCTTGGCTTGGGCTGGAGTCGCACAGGTGACAATGCCTTTGGTTCCCATTTTGTCTGCAAAGAACATGCTGAGGTGAATTTTTTTTTGAAACTAGATAACATTCACCCTTAAAAAGTAAAGATCTGGAGGAAGGCTGTGTCTAGTGCTTAGGTGAACATGCAGGTGAGACAGTTTTTAAATGCTAATACACCCACCCTCTGTGCAGAAATGGTCTTTTGGGATTAGACAATTGTTTAATCATTTTCAGGTTTAAATCTCAGAGCCAAATATGAGGCATTAATCCCTTGAAAGTGAGAATGCAAGGACAAACAGATTCTTTCTAGGCATCCTGTGCAATATGCAGGAAAAGACAAAAAGATCTTTGAAAATGGGAGCAAAGCCCTGATGCTGGGTGTAATGACATGAACAATTCCCCTCAGTGTCCTGCTCACCAGAAGAGGCCCTGTGGGAGGTTGGTGGAACCACAACTATATATTTAACAGCACCAAAAAGTTTGTTCTTGTCAAATGAGTTAACTTTTATCTTAAAAAAATACGTGAACACTAAAATGTGTGAACTGTATTTCTTAACTGCTGGAGAATTAGGAATTTTGGAAAAAAAAAAAAAAAGTGAAAAAATGACAGATGTCTTGAAAGAATTACATTGGTGGAAGGAATGTGGTGCAGGAGGAATTTAAGATACTAAATTCCATATAACAGTATTTATCTTGTATATTGCTTGATCTGTTTATTATAATTTTGATGAAATAATTTACATCCAGCTCTCACTGTCTTTGGCTGATGCCCTGCTTGGCAGTTGTTTGGCATTTTCTTGCACACGGGGCTATGGAGTTCTGCTGGTCTCTGCAGCAGCCCTAGTGTCAGAGATGGAGGTTCTATCTGTCAGCATTTGTGCTAAGAGGCCCTGAGACCTCCACCACCTTGGGCTGTGCTAGGACTTCCAGATACCATAGTAAAGTTAAATGAGTCAAGTAAAGCAAATACTATTAAAAAAACCCAACAAAACAACCCCCCCCCAAAAAAAAAAAAAGAAAACAGTTAAAACAGTTTATCAACATTATTTTCCCAAGACAAGTATCTGGAAATTTTATGTGAAGGTGGGTGAAATCCTATACCAGGTTGCCCAGAGGAGCTGTAGGTGCCCCATCCCTGGAGGGGTTCAAGACCAGGCTGGATTGGGCTTGGAGCATCCTGGACTGGTGGGAGGTGTCCCTGCCCAGAGCAGGGGCTGAACTAGGTAGCCTTTCGAGGTCCCTTCCAACCCAAACCATTCAGAGATTCCATGAAATTCACTTGAGCAAAGTAGTGGATTTGATGGATTTTCATCTGGGATAATTTGCCTTTCTCTGTTTTGTGTAGTTGTGTGGAAATTGATTTTCTGGCACACATGTCCATTAATGTTGAGCACAAATTACTCATTTGCATGAGAGTAATTCACAGCACTGATATTTATGCAGTGGCCCAGAGGCACAGTTAATTAGTGCAACTCTACTTGTGTTGGATTTTATACAAGTTGGAAGTTGTTGGATGTATGGAAGTTTGCTTCATTGGAAGCACTTTGTGTTTGGGGCAACCTGGTCTAGTGAGAGGTGTCTCTATCCATGGCAGGGAGGTTGGAACTAAATTATCTCTAAGGTCCCTTCCAACTCAAACCATTCTATGAATATGCTTTTTCTGTTTGTGTACCACTGGTTTTGAGGGCACCAAGTGAAAAAGTATAAGCATGTATGTATATATTTGGTGTAAAGTGATTAGTTACCAATTGGATACTGGTTTGTTTAAAACAACCTATTCATGTCCAGTGAACTGAAGGCCTTCCAAGAAAGTATCTGCTTCAAAATGAGGGTATTTCTGTGCATCTGAAAATCATAGTTTTTTTATCTTTTGTCCTGCAGGTGGAAGTATACCAGCCCACAGAGCAGTTCTGGTAGCTCGCTGTGAGGTGATGGCAGCTATGTTTAATGGTAACTATCTAGAAGCAAATAGTGTTCAAGTTCCAGTGTTTGGGGTTTCCAAAGAGACTTTCCTCCTCTTTCTGGAGTATCTTTATACTGACTCCTGCTGCCCAGGTAAGAAAATTTTAAAATATATATATCTTTTACTAATCTTTTTTTTTTTTTTTCTGCAAGGCCTTGATAGAGAGCAATGTAGCATCATTTATTTCATTGAAAAATTACAGTACTTTAAAATGTCCTAAGAAGGAGGAATTGTTCATATAGTGCAATAGAAAAAGGAATCAGTCTGATTCAAGTAAAAATCAACCACAAGCAGAACAAATACCACTAATAAAATGCTGGAAATATTTTGTGCTTACATAGGAAAATTTTTAAAATTGTGAATTTTCATTTCTGTCCTATTACAATTAAAAATTACAATCTCGTCTATGTCACAATAATAGTTTAATTTAATGATAACTAGGTTGTAAGGGATAATACAGCTTTCTAATCTTAATTCTGGGTTTTGCTTCAGAATTGTCATTTCACTTAGCATGTATGAAGAAGATTAATTTGCAAGAGTAAACTTTTAATATACACACATAAATTATTTGTATGTGAAACCATGGGAAAAGTGTCAATTGGAGTATTTAGCAATGAAAGACTGAGCTAAAGTGTTATTTGTGTCTCTACTTTCCTCTTTTTTAATGAGAAGAAAATCTATATATTGAATATGAAATATAGCTTAAGTACAGAAAATTTTCCTGTGATATAATGAGGGTATGAATGATGTTGTGGTATGTATTTTGCTTTCAGATAATTCTGCCTTGTGCTTAGATTTATCATATGTATCTCTTTTTAGTCCATCTACCACTTCTTTGTTAGTTTAAATATGCAACCACTGTACCATAATATTTCAAAAAAACAGTTGCTCCTTTTTCTTTTTAGCCTTTTTACTATAATTTATAGAGCATATACCACAGATTTTTGTGAAAGTCAAGTTAGAAAGCTAAATCCTCTTATTAATCATCATTTAAGTAGATGCAGCATCTTCAAGATACAAAATGTTAGTAGAATTTATTACACTTACCTTCTAAAAAAAGCTAACAACTCTTTTCCTGTTAGTGTTTATGTGGAAAAAGAGACCAATGTGGGAAACTTATCATAAAAAAAAGGGTTTGACTTTGTGTTGACTGTTAGGTTTTTTAAAAACTCAATGAGACTTGACTTGGGGTCACCCTATCCAGAAGGTGAAAATGCATGAAGCTTGTCTTTTCCTGTTTTTCAGCCAGCATTCTCCAGGCCATGTCCCTCTTAATCTGTGCTGAGATGTACCAAGTGATGAGGCTCCAGCATATTTGTGAGCTCTACATTATCACCCAGCTGCAGAGTATGCCCAGCAGGGAGCTGGCGACCACCAGTCTCAGCATTGTCAGCTTGCTCAAAAAGGCTAAGGTGTATATTGCACATATCAACAAGAGCACTCTATTTAGCTGTGTGGGTCATTTAATTGCTAAGATTTCAGAGATCTTAACAATTCCTGTTCTGAAGGACAAGCGTTGTTGTGCAGTCAGTTGATTGGGGATAACTGGTGGCATGAGGCTAGCTGAAATATAACCTTTTTCAGGCTTTACATCTCTGTCATGTCATGGTCTCCATGATTTCCTTCATCAGGGACACATTGCATAAATTCAGGCTAACTGCAGCTTTTGTCAAAAAATTCGGGTTTTTAGGCAAGTGAAGGCTCACCTTTTCCTCTTTTAGTCATAAAGAAAATTGTATAATATGGGACCTTAAAAATCATCTAGTTCCAATCCCTCTGCCCGGGGTAGGGGCACCTCCCACTACATCGGGTTGCTCAATGCCTCATCCGGCCTGGCCTTAAACACCTTCAGGGAGCGAGCATCCACAACCTCTCTGGGCAATCTGTTCCAGTGTCTCACCACCCTCACAGTAAAGAACTTCTTTCCTATATCCAGACTGAATCACCCCTGTTCCAATCTGCATCCATTAATCCTAGTACTGCCATCCTGGACCCTATTCAGAAGTCCTACCCTGCCCCCTTTAGGCATTGAGAAGCTACTATGAGGTCCCTCCTCAGCCTCCTTCATGCTGAATAACCCCAGTTCCTTCAGCCTGTCCTCATAAGGAAGGTGGTCCTACTGTGCAGAAGACAAATATTACTAAGATTCAGGACCAAGGGAGCCCAAGGGGTAGAGTCACATCCCTGGGGGAGGGTATTTTACTTCCTGTGTTCACATAAGTATACATACCTCCATCAATGAGTTTTCCTTCATTATGTCATAGAATGATAGAACTGGCCAGATTGGACGGGACCTTTAAGAACATTGATGGTCCAACCATGAACCTAACATTCCCAAATTCTCTACTCAACAATGTGAACCCCACATCAATACTTTTATTTAGTGAACTGCTGTGTTGACAGTGGAAATGGGAAATATTTTGACATTCAAGGCATAGTTGTGTTTTAAACATGTGGCTTGTTTTTTCCTTCTCACAGTTTCACAATTCTGATTGCCTTTCAACTTGGCTTCTTCATTTTATTGCTGCTAACTACCTCATCTTCAGTCAAAAACCTGAATTTCAAGAACTTTCAGGTAATTTATCAATCACTTCTAAAACAAGAGGTATTCTCCAGTTCTGCTTAGATCAAAAGTGAGGCACTAGGCAATACTACTTGCAAGAGAAGATGATTAGGGTTCCATTAGGTTATAATCCAGTCCAGCACAGACTCTGTCCAGCACACAACACATGAAGAGTAGAAACCATATCCCCTTACCTGCTGGTTCCTGAAGGCCCAGGTTCCCACCCATAACTGAATTGATTTGGGCTGTTTGGTCATTGTATGTTAACATACAATGCTCTTTTGTAGATAAGTTTGTTTAATTTGTATTCTGGAATCAAGATAATGAGTCCCCTCCAGTACCTGCTTTTTAGAGGCTGGGGATTTCTTTCAAGAAAGTAGAGTCTTTGTTACTTTGCAACAGTTCTCATGAAATCAAATTAAATGTCCATTCAAGTAAATAACCCTGACCGCTACAGGAAAATTGAGATATTTATTTCCCAATCAGTACATTTTTTCCCTTATAAGTAACTCTAGAAAGTTTTACTCCTTGCTCAGGGTTTTTTTTATTACCCTAATGAAGGTGATCTTGACAGGTCTCTTTGACTGGTGGTTCCTACTCGGCTTCCTGTTGGTACAGAGACAGTATATTCCAGCAGTGAGATGATTATTTGGTCCAAAGCACATTGAAGGTCTTTTGTGAGGCTCATACATGTGCTGAATCATAGAGATGGAAGGGACCTTCAAGGGTCATCTATCCAACCCCCTGCAGTAAGCAGGAACATCCTGCACTAGATCAGGTTGCTCAGAGCCTCAGCAAGTATCATCTTCAATATCTCCAGGCTTGATGGGGCCTCCAGCATCTCTCAGGGCAGCCTGCTCAGTGCCTCACCAACCTCATGTGGAAGAACTCCTTTCCTGATGGCTAACCTAACCCTGCCCTGCTCTAGTTAAAACAGTTTCCCCTTGTCCTATTGCTCAGTGCCCTGATAAGCAGGAGTTGATGGATGAGTTTCTAATTGTTACAAGTAAAGAAAGGAGACTTGGGTAGCAGATGCACTCCAACTCTTGGATCATCCTTATGGCCTCCCCTGGACCCTCTCCAACACGTCCGTGTCCTTCTAGTGTTTGGACATTACTTTTGATTCTCTTATTGCTTCCTTTTCAGATGAGGAGCGACACTTTGTGGAGATGCACAGGTGGCCTTCCCACCTGTACCTGAAGCAGCTGGCCGACTACAGGAATTATGTCCACTCTCAGGAGTGCCACTGTGCCGTGATGTGAGGAAGACCAAGCATCTCCACCGGGGAGTTTCAAACCGGGCATTTAATGTAGGGGATAAAAACCATGTCAGAAGCCAAACCAAATCCTGGTGTGCCCCACAGCACTTTGTGCCAAAGGGCCCTTTCTGGCCTCCTTAGCTTTGATAACTAACTACTTTACTTCTTTCCTTGTAGCATTGGGGGGGGGGAATGTATCTTGAAAATCTATTTCAAGCACAAGGATTTCACACCCATGGGGATTTAATGTAGCCAGGGGCAGGCAGTGTCAGGACTGGCATCTGTTCCTTCTCCTGATTTCTTTATAGCTTATCTTGCTGGGTTTTGTGGTAATTCTTTGTCTGCTAAAAGTGCATATTTTTCATTATTTTTTTTTGGTAGATCTGTCTGCAGTAGGAGTTCTGTGGTAGTGCAGGGAAGCTGAGATGGCAACTCAGAAGTTCTGTAAACTTCTGAGAATTTAAGGCTTTACCACAGCATCTGTTGATTTACAAAGCAGAGGGTAGGCTTGATGAGCATTTAAAAATGTTGTTCTTCATTTTGTACTTCAAGTTAAGCCCGTAATTCCTTTTACTGAGACTCCTACAATCATTTGAGCGGGTATTTTGATTCCAGAGGAATACCTATGCATCGCTGTATTCTCTAGTGCCTCTCAAATATCTAAGAAAATTTAAATTTGTAGAAATTTAGAAAAGAAGAAACTCAGTAGTCTTTAGAACACTTCTGGAAGTAAATAACAGAAGAATCTGTCTTAATAAACAGAACACTTCTGGTAGTGTGATCATGTAGTATTTTTGCCTCATGACGAAATCGTAGAATCATAGAATAGTTCAGGTTGGAAGGGACCTTAAAGATCATCAAGTTCCAACCCCCCTGCCATGGGCAGGGACACCTCCCACTAGATCAGGCTGCTCAGTGCCTTGTCCAGCCTGGCCTTAAACACCTCCAGAGAGGGGGCATCCACAACCTCTCTGGGCAACCTGTTCCAGTGTTTCACTACCCTCTCTATGAAGAATTTCTTTCTTATATCTAGCCTGAATCTATCCCCTTCTAATTACTTCCATTATTTCTAGTCCTTTCATCACATATCTTATTAAAAAGTCCTACCCCTGCCTTTCTGCAGGCCCCTTCCAGGTACTGATGAGCTACTATGAGGTCCCCCCTGAGCCTTCTCTTCAACAAGCTGAACAACCCCAACTTCTTCAGCCTGTGCTCATAAGGCAGTTGCTCCAGCCCTTTGATCATCTTTGTGGCCCTCCTCTGGACCTGCTCCAACAGCTCAATGTCCTTCTTGTGTTGAGAGCTCTGGACACAGTACTCCAGGAGGGGGCCTCAACAGAGCCAAGTAGAGGGGCAAAATCACCTCTCTTGACCTGCTGTTCACACTTCTTTTGATGCAACCCAGGCTTTGGTTGGCCTTCTTGGCTGCAAGTGCATGAGTAAGGATGAGCTCAGATTGTACCCATATGGGACTGGTAGTGACTGGGATTGAAATTTGAGGGAGATCAGCAGTTTTTGTAGATTTTTGTAGCAGAAAACTCTGTCACTTTTTTGGAGAAAAATGGGTCTTGTAATCCTGGGTGTCCAGCAGTAGGTAGCAGCATGAATGTCTGCTGGTGGTGGAGGTAGAGGACCCTCATGTCCTATCCCATGGCCAACGCAGTGTTTTGTAACAGGACTTTGAGCTTGATCTTCCCCAGCAGAAAGATGGTTTTAATTGAATTTTCATCACAGACTCATTAGCTACACTCGTGTTTCCTGACTGTCGAGATTCTTGCTTGGGGGTAACAGGGAAATGTTGAATATTACAACTAGGTCAACTCTTACTGTTGCTATTGAGGATATTCTTGGCTTAAATCATTAATTTGTCTTGCCATTAACTTGTATGTTTGTAGTAATGCTAATGTCAAAATTAACCCACCTTTCACATAAGAAGAATGGGGTTCCTTTACGTGTTGGTGAAATCTTGTTGAGGACCTTCATTATTTGTTGTATTTCAGGTTCTGCTTTAGCAGCTGCCTTTAATTTTGTTGTGTAGTCAGAGGATAAAGAAAAAAAAAAGCTGAAGAAATTACTGTTTCCCCAGCAACCCCATCTCAAATGTACCTAAAAACTCCAGCTGTGAGATGGAACAGCAAATTGCTAGACATGATTTTTTTTCCCTATAAGGATTATTTTTGTGTTTCTAAACAGTTTCGTATGTGAATTGATCTTTTTGAGTTCCATCCTTGATTTGAAGTAATTTTATTTTTATGGGGTTTTTTGTTTTGGATTTTTTTTTTTCCTGATGACGTTTTTCAGAGGTTGAAAGAGTATTTCCTTCCTTATTTTTGGACATTAAAAAAGCCAATATAAAGAGCTTGTGACTCAGCTGGCTGCTGCAGGCTCAAAAACTGAGGTTTTATATAAGAGTGAGAATTAATTTTTCTTTTTTGACTTTTCATAAGGAGATCCTCAAATTCTTTAAAAGGTGAGATATGCTTATCTGTGTCTTTCATGTAAGAGGCCTAAAATTTAAAGCATTGCATTGACTTTCCAAATTAACTAAAGATAGATGAAAATTACTTAGAAAATGAGCAGGAAGATAGGATATATTGAAACAAAGTGTGAAAAAAGATTATTTGCTATGATTGCTGTAGAAATTTTAAAATTTAAGCATAAGTTAACTGCATAAATGTGAATAAAACAGTTTTTTTCTTAAGAATATGATTACATAGGAAAGCAAGCCAACATCTGCCTGGACATCCTCTGTATATGTCTTGCACCAGCAGCCACCTCAGTTATCCAAAGGAGGGATTACATGATGATTTCTTGTGCAAAACCAGTACAAAAGTTGTCTGTGCTGCAGGTAATCCCAAATTTTTAACATTTTGAAATTTCTCCTCAATATTTTTGGCAGAAGTTCATCTGCTACCATTAATTTAAGTGCAGAAAACAAACAAGAAAATGCTATTTTTAACTTTCTCTGGGTGTTTTATAGGTGTTTAGATATTGGCTTAATGGAAACACAAACCCTTTATGCCCTTCCTAGAGAAATATTTTTTGCTATTAGGTATTTTAGCCACAGATTTTACACAGAGAAGCCAGGCATGTGCAAATACTTCTTATTTATTCTCAGATTAATGTACACAATTATTCAGGTACAAAACTGCTTTCCATTTTTTCTCAGTTTCCCTGTAATGCTGCCTGTTATCAGGTACAGATGCATTGTCCTTGCAGGCATCATGAATTTTAACTCAAAAAATAATTCCCATGACAAATTCTTACTTTTACTCTTTGTGGGGATTTTTCTGTAGAAATGCCTTTGTCTTAAAAGCTATTGTTCTCAGAACTGTTACTCTGTGGCTTATAAAAGTGGATTGTGATGCTTGGTGAGCAGCTGATTTATTTTTAAGTGGAGGCTTTGGGATGATACCCATCATGGAGAGTTGAGAATTAGGGCACTGCTGAGTTTGGAAGTCATGAAGAACTTTGTGTGGTATAAAGCTAAAATTGCTGTAGCATAAAATAACCCACCTTTATACCATAATAGCACCAGGAACTAGGTGAAAAAATCTTTATTCTTGGAAGGAGTTTGGAAAAAACAATCAAGAAAAATCAAGTTGTCTGAGCAGGAAGACAGGAGTGCTCATTGGGAAACTTGCTGTTTGAAATGTTTTCCAAGCAGAGCAGAGAGTTATCCTGTTGGTAACATCCAAGGCTCTTGGAAAAGGACTTCTTGTGCTTTGGTAAACAGTTTATTGCTTTCCACTGGAGTCCAGACCACTGCTTTGGTGGCCTTCAGGAGAGTGTACTGCAGATGTTAGGATGTGCCCGGAAGAACATTCAGAGCTAGCATCTACCCCAGCACTGGGGGGAGCCCAAGGGATCCCATCTCCCTCACAGCTCAGGGGCTTCTCCTGGACCATCTCAGGCCTCCACTGGTTCCAGCATCTCCCAGCCCATCCCAGGCATCAGCAATTTGAGGGTCAAAGAAGGAGGATGGGGAATTCAGGTTCTGGTCTTAGACTTCCCTTGGGAGTCTTGAGATTACAGTTTCAGAGTTAGGTTTTAGTGGAACTTTGACCTCCAAGTCCCTCATTAGAGCAAACTCTCAAAATCCACTTCTGGGAGACAATTTTTTTGGATGTTAGATTGCACCACATAATTCTTGCTGTGCTGGTATGCTTCTGCATGCTTCTCCCACGCCAGTACTGAGCTTTATAGAGACTAACAAAGAAAGCTTTTTGCACTAATAATCTTTTCCATGTGATAGTTAAAAAAAACCTCTGGTGTTGTCCTTTAGGTCTCCGTGTATTTGATCTGAAAAAAACCCCAACCTGCTAGAATAAAGAAAAGCTGTTTTATTAGGTGTATGCTGAAACTCCTGTGTGTTTTTCTTCTAATTATCCTAAGTGAACATGTTTTTAGATAATCTATAAAACTTTGTTACAAAAATTATAATAATAAATGTGTTTCTCTGTTCAATGTCATGTGATTATTTACCCATGTTGATTAGAGGATTTGAGAGTAATTTTGTGTAGCTTCTTTGGATCATAGAATCACAGACTAATAGAAATATACCATAGTTTGGGTTGGGAGGTGCCTTTAAAGGTCATCTATTCAAACTCCACTTTCCTGACAGGGACACCTCCCACCAGCCCAGGTTGCTCCGAACCCAGTCCAACCTGGTCTTGAACCCCTCCAAGGATGGAGCACCCACAGATTCTCTGAGCAAGTTGAGGCTCACCACCCTCACAGTCAAGAGTTTCTTCCTCAGATTCAATATAAATTTCCCTTCTTTGATTATAGAACCATACCCCCTTGTCCCATGTCTCTTTTCGCTGATCCAGGGTCCCTCTCCAGCTTTCCTGGTGCCCCTTTAGGGACTGTGAGTGGCCCTGAGGTCTCCCTGCAGACTTTTCTTCAGGCTGAACCCCCTCAACTCTCTCAGCCCCACCTCACAGCAGAGGGGTTCCAGTTCTCCAAGCATCTCTGTGGCCTCCTCTGGCCATGCTCCAACAGCTCCATGTCCTTCTCCTGTTGGTGTCCCCAGAGCTGGAGGCATTGCTGCAGCGGGGGGCGTCCCTTCCCTTGCCCCGCTGCCCATGCTACTAGGCGTGCAGACCAAAGTGTGTGGGGGAGTTTCTGGTCTGTCAGTGCATGTTGTTGGTTCATGTCCAGCTTTTGGTCCTCCCAGAATCCCCAGGATCTAATCAGGGCTGGTTTCCATCCCTTCATCCCCAAGCCTGTATTGATACAGGGTCTCCTCAACTCATGGGCAGGACCTTGCTCTTGGCCTTGTTGAACCTCATGAGTTTCACACAGACCCTCTTCTGTAGTCTGTCCAGCTGCCTCTGTATGGGAGTCTGTCCCTTGGGTGAGCTGCTGCACCACTCTAGTGGCCACCTACAAACATGCTAAAGGTGCCCTTGAACCCACTGGACAAGGCTCTGAGCAAGCTGGTCTAGTGGAAGGTGTCCCTGCCTATGGCAGGGGGATTGGAATTAGATGATCTTTAAAGTCCCTTCCAACCCAAACCGTTCTATGATTCTGTGACCATGTGAGAGAAGATTCTGCAAGGTACTGGTCCTAGCATGAACCTCTGAAGGACAGCACTTGTCACTCATCTCCATTGAGACGTTGACCACCCTCTGGATGCAACCATCTGAGAACTCATCATCCACTGAACAGTTAATCCATCAAATCCGTATCTCTCCAGTTCAGAAACAGGGATATTGTTGGGAACTGTGTCCTGATAGATGACATCCATAGCAAAGCACCATGTGTTCTTCCTTCCTGTTTTTGGAGAGAAGCAGAAACTGATGGCAAATGCAGATTTAGCTGTTTCTCCTCTCCTGTCCCAGATCAGCTTGCAAGACCTATGTAGTTACATGACTCCATGGACAAGGTTTTTCCTGTCTTAGGGAAAGGGCCACGTGGCCTGTGCCACAAATACTACAGCATGGAGACACTGTGACAATGGAGAACTGGCAGAGTTTGGAACGACTCTCTAGAGATCACTCAGTCCAACCCTGTGCCAAAGCAGGTCACAGGGACATGTCAAGGAAAATTTGTGGTGGCTCCAGATATGGAGACTCCACCACCTCTCTGGGCAGGCTGTGCCAGTGCTCTGCCAACTTTGCAGGAAAGCAGTACCTCCTCTTGTTGAGATGGAATTTCCCATGTCTAAGTTTGAGCCCATTCCCTCTTTTCTTCTCTGGGCATCACTGAGCACAGACAGACCCCACCCTTCTGACACCCCCCTTTCCATCTCTATAGGCATTAAAATATCACCCCTAGCTTTCTCTTTTCCAGCCCCAACAGACCCTAGTTCCTCAGGCTTTCCTCATTGGAGACTCATTCCTGTTCCTTCATCCTCTTTGATTTATTTAGCACAAATTTAACTTTGATAAAGCTACCCCAACACAAATCCTCATCCAGAAGAAGCTGAAGGGGCTGCAGGAAAGCAGGGCAGGGGCTGTTTGCCAGGGCATGGAGCCACAGGACGAGGGGCAGTGGTTTGAAATTAGAGCAGGTCAGGGTTAGATGAGACCTTAGAAAGAAATTCTTCCCCATGAGGGTGGTGAGACACCAGCCCAGTTTGCCCAAGGTGGTGGAGACCCCATCAAGCCTGGAGACATTGAAAGGCAGGCTTACTGAAGCTCTGGGCAATCTGATGTAGTGCAGGATGTCCCTGCTTACTGGAGGGGGTTCAAGCTAGTTGGCCTCTGAAGGTCCCTTTCAACCCTGTTTCTATGATTCTATGAAAGGTGGAGCAAGAAGGGGGGGAAGCAGTATCATGATGTTTTCAAGTAGTAAAAATAGAAATTAGTGGCTGCAGCTTTAACTGTTATTGGACAGTTTCCCTCATCATCATCATAAGCAGCAATAATTACTGCCCATCCTCTGGATTTCTGCAGAGCACACCCTCCAGCTGCAGTTCTGATGCAGCCCCAGATGAGGCTGATGTGACAGTGTGTGAGAAACCCCATGCAGCAGCCTCTCCTGGCACGGGTTTTGCACAGCAATGTGTTTAAACTTCACTACTAAACCCGTAATTTTTCCATCCAGCAGAAGTTCTGGCTGCATGAAAGGACTGAGAGCAGTGAGCTCAGCTTGAGAAGGGCTTAAAAAAGTAAATAAATCCGCTGTGAAATCCAGGAATTGTTGAGGAAATGTATTTAAGGGCTGGCTTCTGCCCGGGACGGGGTTAAGATGCCCTGAGAAAACATGAATCTGCATAAGTTTGCACCAGTCAGCTTAAGCTGTCTGGGAACACCCTGAAATAGGAGGTTGATCCTCTGCCAAGAGGTGAAGGGCTTTATTGTCAAGAGGGAAAACCAGGATTTCCCTTTCCTTTTCAAGCAGGGGAGCAATTGAATGATTTCTCCTCTTTCACTACTGATGAGGGTGAGGAGAAAGGGCAGAATGTTGTTACGAGGAGAGACTTCATGAGGCTTCATCCAGGATGGGTTGTCAGGGGTATGTTCTGACACAAGAGACCCTACCTTGGGCTTGGATCTTTCCCTAAGGCCCTGATCCACTCAGCAAATCCTAAAGGTTGAACTCTTCATCAAAACTGATGTGTGTTTCAGGCTTTAAAAGCTTCAAATCTACATACTTTATCTGAATTAAAAAAGTTAAAACACAAAAAACCCCACAACCAAAAAATCAAACCAAACCAAAACAAAAAACCAAAAAATCCCCACAAAAAGTTGACAATAGAAACCACAAAAAACAACAATAAAAAAAACCCAAACCCCACCCAAAATGCAAAACGCCCCCCAAAAAATTTTAAAAGCCCCGCAAAAAACAACCAAACAGAAAATCCTAAACATACAAAACCCAAAACCCCAAAACCCCAAAGCTTTGGAGTTTTTTGTTCAAAAAATAAAAAGGAAGGGGGGAGAAAAAAAGGATGAGAGAAATTAAGTGAGAGGAGAACAAGCTTTTGATCGGTTTATGCTTAAAAATAAAAAAGTGCAGGGAGAAAATAGAAAGGATGAGTGAAATAAATGTGAGTTGAATTGAGAAGGGTTTTGTGCTTTGGGGTTCTTTGCCTCATAATCAAGTTGAAAAGTTCTTTGAATTCTTTTTGTTTTTATGGTGTTTGGAGTCAGTGTTGTTTTAATGTCAAGCATTTAAAGAAGGTCTTCAACCCCTTGGACTTGGCCTAACCCTAAACCCTAACCCTAAGCCCTAACCTTAACCCTAGCCCTAACCCCTAACCTTAACCCTAACTCTAGCCCCACTGTGTTGTGCATCATCCTCTTGCAATACCCAAGCCAAGACAAAGCCTGTCCCGTGGTCGCTCCATGAGACACCTCATGGTGAGCAATCCTCCCTCTCGGCCCTCCCCCCCCACCCTCTCCCCATGGGATGACTGCAGTGAGGAAAGGTGAAGTAAAACCTGTACTACTTCCTCCCAGCAGCTGTGTCATTACAGGACCCTTGCCAAAAAAGGGTTGCTCAGGTGATTTATCTTGACTCTGCCATGGGAGGTGATGATGGCTCACCAGGGCAGGGGACCTGTGGTCAGGCTGTGGTGGTTCTTTTTGAGACAGAATAACAGTCTGGGCACTTCTCCAGCTCAGCCCATCTAACAATGGCATTTTTCACAGAATGCAGAAAACCACTAAGAATTTTCTCAGGGTGATTTGGGAGAGACAGGTAGGAAAAAGTCTGTGGAGGAACAGAGGTGTTGAGGCTGAGTGCATGGATGGGTCTGTAGAAGAACAAACACAATGGTGAATGCAACAACATTGATCAAGTGTGCTTTATTTGATTTGAATGTTAAGAACATCTTTTCCAGAGATACAGGAAGGATGAGGAGATGAGGCATTGAGCAACCTGGTTTAGTGGGAAGTGCCCCTGACCATGGCAGGGGTGTTGGAACTCAATGATCTTTAAGGTTCCTTCCAACCCAAACCATTGTATGGTTTAATGATTTTATGATTTAATGATTCTGTGATTTAACGATTCTATGATTTGATGATTCCATAATCACAATGCTGAAGATTTGATCAGTGGAAGGAAAAAGGTACAGAAGGAAAAGAATTATTTTCTTGAACTTCCAAGGACTGTTTATCCAAAAGAGGCAATCATGGCCCCTGGTCATCTTTCTCCTGAAAGAGAAACAGCAGACATGATGTTGTGGTTGTGGATGCCCATTCCCTGGTGGTGTTTAAGGCAAGGATGGATGAGGCATTGAGCAATCTGGTCTAGTGGAAGGTGTTCCTGCCCATGGCAGGGGATTGGAACTAGGTGGTCTTTAAGGTCTCTTCCAACCCAAATCATTCTATGATGGGTACCTGTCCCACTGTTAAGAATCACAGACTGTATTGGGTTGGAAGGGAAGGCAAGGGAAGGGAAAGGTAAAGTGTATCAAGTGAAAATGAAGTTGTCAGATTGTGGTGTCATTTCTTTCAAGTATGCAGAAGGGAAGTCATATGCTGCTTCTGTGTACCCCAGAAATTAATGTAGCGTCACATAGAGTTGCTCTGTAAAGTTATGCCTCAGTATTAAAAATACTCAAATTTGTCAAAATAGTACTGGAAAAAGTGTGGCTGTTGGCCAGAAACACACCCCATTCTTTTCTCCCTCCCACTTTCCCCTCCCCTCTGTCCTGCAAGGACTTACTCTGCAGTTACTTCATGGCCCCAATCTGCCTCAGCATCTCAGGGAGCTTCCAGCTCAAGTTCTCCAGCTCGGTATATCCTCCAATGCATTGTCTCCCAATGAAGATGCGAGGGACCTGGGCACAAAGCACATTGGTTAGTGGTTGGAGATGAGCTGGGCTGGCAAAAAGCCAAACCTCACACAGACATCATGCCATGGAGAATCACAGAATGGATCATAGAATCATAAAACGTGTTGGGTTGGAAGAGTCTTTCATGCCCTGTTTGGGGGACTGGGCAACCTCTTCCAGTGTCTCACCACTCTCATGGGGAAGAATTTCTTCCTCGTGTCTCATCTAACCCTGCCCTGCTCTCGTTTCAAATCATTGCCCCTGGCCCTTTGCTTCACTCCCCTCCCCAGATGTGCAAAGAACGAAAGGAGGCAAGGTGGTTAACAAAACCCATAAGAGTCTCGTGACAAACCCGAGGTCCCAAAGTGCTTTTTTTTTCCCTTGGCCACACTACCTGAGTGGTCTGGCAGAACTCCAGACCACAGGCAGTAGGGACTCCTTGATCCCAGGACAGAAGTTAACCAGCTTTTGCCTTCTGTCTTGCTGTGTGGAGGTGGTTGGCTTTTGGCATCATTAGATTTCAGGGATTAAAAAACAAAGGTGTGTTCCCTACACAGAGTTGGAACTGCGTTTACGAGGAAGTTACTTGTCGAAACTCTGGCACAAAGCCTTGCTCCCTGCGGCAAATAGTTAAGACCCAAAGGAAACGGCTGCTGAGCTCCTCAAGTGCCGCATCTCACTTCTGCCCAGCTGTGAGAATGGAATTCAAAAGGCTTTATCTGCCTTCGCTCTAAGACAGGGGAAAACGAAAGTCCAAATTCAGGCAAACTCTGGGTTTCTCACTCCCGCAGCAACCCTGGGAAGGTCCGTGAAGGACCTTCCTCTCACTGCCCTAAAAACACAAAGATACCCCACTTCACCAGCCGTCCTTTAGCTAGCAGAGCCACAAATCAAGACTTTTCTGCCTATTACTACAGCAAAAGGTGTTTGGAGGTGGCAACAGGTCCCCCGGACTCGGCACAGCACCCATCCCGGCACAGCAACACTCGTCCCAGCCAGCAGCAGGAGCAGAGCCACCAGAAAGAGGAGCATTTTTAAAAAGGGGGAAAGCATTCTCCTCCTGTGGTCTGTCTGGGGGAGGATGAGGAAACTTTGAAATGACAACTAGAACTTACGGTTCTTTCCCCAGTCACATCCTGCAGGTAGTCCTGGACATCCTCCATCCCGGTGATGTCGAACACGTGCAGACGGTCAGGAAGGTAGATGTGCTTCTTCAGCATCTCCAGGGCATTCCTGGAGTAAGGGCAGCCCCTCTTCATGAAGACAGTCACTCGGTCATCCTTGACCTTCCCAATCACGTAGGCGGCCATGCTGCTGCTGCTGCTGCTGCTTTGGGACAAGCTCGAGACCTGCTGTTCTCCACAGAGATCTGTGAGAGCAGCAACCTCAGCCCCAGGTATTTATGAGCTCCACGAGTCCCTTCCTCCCTGTAAACTCCTCCCTGGGAGGATGTAACACCGTCACCAGATCGAGTGCTTTAAAGCAGTAATGCATTTATTTTCCATCAGTTTTTATAAATAAATAAATTGTAAAATAAAGTATCACCGCAACAGCAGAAGATAGTGAGTTACTCCATTACTGGTGCTCTGGGGCAGTGTTTGTTTGTCCTGTCCCTCACTTCTACTCCTGCTATACACTAAAGGCACTTTGCAGGCACATCAGAAAACCCAAAAGGAGCTTAATTTCAGGCTTCCTACCCCAGAAGTAGGGAGAGAAAAAAAAGAAAAAAGAATAAGTTTGTTTTGTGCAAACCTCCTGTGAAGTGTGGGACTCTTTGCCTAACGTCTCCAGAAGTGCCTAGATGGCTTGTTAGCTTTCCATCATTTCCCAGAGGGTCTGTGTTTTTCCCCCTGGCATGTGAGAATGAACGAAAGTGTTCAGATCATGGCTTCTGGAATTGAGGGGAAAAACAAAAGTCAAGAAATGTTCCTTTATCAGAACTGTGTTGAAAATGTTATTTAGAGCATGTAGGGATGAAGTCAAAGAGATCTAACATACATGTTTTAAGACACAATGAAGCCTAATTTCGTAAACTTGGCAGAGGGAAAAAATTGTAAAGACTGCGGTCTCTCATCGAATGGAATTTGCAAGATCAGGTGATCAACAACATATCATGCCCAAAGTTCAGATGTGAAATTGTGAGATGACTTTGCACCCACAAGGGAGAAGCTTGGCTCAAGTCTCACACCATTTCTGGGAGGACTTGGGCCCAAACTTAGTTCAGTTTTTCATTAAATTGCTCAGCCCTGTTCTGCTTTATCTTCAGCTCTGTTGGATTATTAGCCAAGAATCTCTGGCATTTTCCATATATTTAATCTGCACTGGATCAAAGAATCATAGAGTCACACAGTTGGATGACACCTTCAAATACCATCTGGTCCAACTCCCCTGAAGTAAGCAGGGACATCCTGCACTAGATCAGGTTGCTCAGAGCCTCAGCAAGTCTCCAGGGATAGGCCCTCCAAACTTTCTGGGCAACCTGGACCAGTGTCCCACCACCCTCATGGAGAAGAACTTAACTCCTCGTGTCTCGTCTCATCTAATCCTGTCCTGCTCTCGTTTCAGACCATAGCCCCTCATTCCATGCCTTGGCAAACAGTCCCTTCCCAGACATGTGGAGTGACCCAAGAGGCGAGATGGTTAACAAACTCCAAGAAAGTCTTGTAGCAACTTCAAGATCACAAGGTGTTTTTCCCTTGGTCACCCCCACCAGAGTGGTCTGACGGAACCTGGCCACAGGAGGGACTGGCAGAAGTACTGCCTGATCCTGGCAGGAAAGCAGAATGTACTGGTTGTTTCCCAGGTCTAGACAATGCAGGTCACACTGCATGTCTTGGGGAGGTGAGGGGAAAAAAAGAATAAAATAAACCTGTTTGCAATTCTATGAAGAGGGCGAGCCTGGGAATGTGTCAGTGCCCACGGTGCCTGCATGTGAACTGGCAGCAGTGCCACATTCACAGCTGAAAAGAATGTTCTCGTTGATACATCCAATTATTTACTCCTTCTATATCCCTGGGGTGTCCAAATGGCATTCATTATCCTGCCAGCTGCTGATTAGAGGCACTGCAGGGGGAGGGATGAGCCTGGATGGTTTGCATTATTCTTCCCATGTAACTAGACAAGATGTCTCAGGTCCTGGATGCCCATCTTCTGCTGATCACAGCAATCCACATCACACTAGAAGTCTTGGGAACCTTCACTTCTAAAAAGTACTGTGATTCACCTAAACAAGAGGAGTCTCATCTTCTGGTGGCTTCACCAGGAGTACTGCTTCCAGCTCAGGAAGGACATGGACTTGTTAGAGTGTCCAGAGGAGGCCACAAGGTTGATCATGGGGCTGGAGCACAGACAGACTGAGAGAGCTGGGGCTGTTGAGGCTGGAGAAGAGAAGGCTGCACTTGGGGAGACCTTATAGTGGCATCCCAGTGCCTGAAGGGACTGCAGGAAAGCTGGGAAGGGGCTGTTTGCCAGGGTATGGAGCCACAGGATGAGGGGCAGTGGTTTGAAACTGGAACGGGGCAGGATTAGATGAGACATTAGGAAGAAGTTCTTCCTCATGAGAGTGGTGAGACACTGGAAGAGGCTGCCCAGAGAGATGGTGAAGGCCCCATCAAGCCTGGAGACACTGAAGGCTAGGTGAAACTCAGAGCAGTCTGATCTTGTACAGGATGTCCTTGCTCAATGCAGGAAGGTTGGGCTAGGTGTCCTTTGAAGTCAGCTTCCAACAGCATGATGAGTATATATTATTATTATTATTAGATATCACCTGGTTAGAATAGATGCTTTAACCCCTGCTGGTAGGCTGTGAGATGGTGTAAGCATCATGTGAGATGCAACTGGAAGGGAGGATGGATGATGAAAATTTCTGCTTGCACATAAGTCAGTGTCCCTGGGAGTCCATGGCTGCCCCATCCCAGGCAAGGGCCTGGCTTGAGCTTTTTGTGTCTTTTTGCATGAAAAACAGATGACAGAAAACCCACAGAATATTTCGGTATCTGTCCTGGCTCCATCTGAACCCCTCTGGAAAGTTAGACCAAGACCAAAAACCGGTGTGTGAACACTGGATTGCTTTGTTTAATTTTGTCCATTTGTTTGTTTCAGTTGGGTTTTTTTTGATGTATGCTTTTAAATTTTTTCTTCTCTTTTATTGTTTTTCTTTTTTAAACATTTTTTTATTTCCTTTTTTCCTCCTTTCCCTCTTTCCTACGACACTGGCACTGCACCCTCCCACCTCGCCCCCGTCTTCTGTCCTGTCCTTCCTGAACACTGTTCTGCTCCCTCCCCAAAAAACGGATTGACAGAGAAGGGAAGGGGGATGTTGGTTGGGCATGGCAGCCTCCAGGCAACCTCCTCCGGGCATCAGCATCGCCCTGCGCAGCGCGACCTTCTCGTGGCTGTTCTCCGTGTGCCCCCACACAGCGGATACCCTCCCCCCCTGGCTTCCACTCCTGGGCATCCCCCCCAGCCTCCCGCTGCCCTTCATCCACAAGTTTTTGGTTTGGAAAACGACGATTCACAAGGGACAAAAATGAGGCGTTTGCCAAAATACTGGTTTCTGGTGCCGGACGTCACCACCTGCGTTAGGGATGCGTCCGCGTGAACCGAGCAGTCCTATGAGCGCATTGCTGTTTGTCCTCTGCCCTTCAACGTGTGAGAAAAAGTCTGTTTATTTTCCTCATCCCCCCCAGCCTGCAGCAGAAAGTTCAGGTTCTGGAAATTATTGTTTTAATCATAGAACATGTTGGGTTGGAAGGAGCCTTCCTAAGCCATCTAGTCCCACGTCCTGCAGTGAGTAGGGACATCTTGCACTACACCAGCTGGCTCAGAGCCTCAGCAAGCCTGGTCTTGGATGTCTCTAGGTGTGGTGGGACCTCGACCACCTCTCTGGGAAACCTGTTCCAGTGTTTCACCACTCGCATGGGGAAGAACTTACTCATGCCTCATCCAACCCTGCCCTGCCCTGCTCTAGTTTCAAACCACTGCTCCTCGTCTTATTGCTCCATGTCCCTTCCCAGACAAGAGGCAAGAACGACAAGAGGCAAGATGGCCAACAAACTCTATGACAAAACTGAGGTCCCAGGTGTGACCCCCACCAGGGTGGTCTGACAGCAACTCCGGCCACAGGAAGGGCTGTCAGCAGTACTGCCTGATTTTGCCCTGCTCTAGGTTAAAGTCATTCTTTACCCTATCCTATCCTATCCTATCCTATCCTATCCTATCCTATCCTATCCTATCCTATCCTATCCTATCCTATCCTATCCTATCCTATCCATAATTCAATCCCTGTCAAACAGAATGGAAGATGGAAGAAGAAGAAGATGGAGTCACTGAGGATCTTCATGTGCTGTAGGATACTTTATTCCAGGCTGGGGGGAACTGTGAAATGATTAGTGTAAAGGCAACTGCTGAAAAGAAGGTGTTAAAACTAGAGAATGGCTGGAAGCAGATTTTGGGGGAAAAGAGGCCAGTTCAGGGTAGGGGTAGGATGGAGGACTACTCACACCTGTGGTGAACTCACCTGGGCAAGTTGGCTGGAAGTCAACCTCTTCCCATAAATATGTCTGCAGCAATAATTCACCCTGTGTGGCCTTGATAGGAACTTGCATTCTGTATTGTACTTTTCTAAAGAATAAAAAACACAAATCCTTTTTTTTTCTGGAAGCAGTTTCTGCTTATAATTTTCCTTGTTTGGCACACCTTGACTCAAGAGACATGAAAAGATGACTTGAAAAGGTTTCACGCAGTATACACCACCTGAAAAATGGAATTTTTCTCAGCTGGTCATTGCAGACCCCCCCAAAACAGAATCTAATTTGTTGGAGGACATATTTTATGTTCTGGGGCTGTTTTGAGCCCTTTTAAAATTAATTTTGAGAAAACATTCATTGTCTGATTGTCCAGGGAGGATGTGTCAAGTGACAAATAGAAAGGCAAGGACCAGGTGAAAACACACAAGGTCAAAAAAACTCAGAAAAGCAACCAAAAAGGACACAAGTCCAACCTGTTCCCTATCCCTAGTTCAGCAGCTATTAAATGCTGAGTAACATAGCTGGTATGTGAGGGAAAAATTGTCCCAGCTTTGACCCTTGGCTTTAAAGGATCACTTCAGGAGGGAACTCACCATCACCAGTACTTGAAGGGGCTCAAAGAAAACTGGAGAGGGGCTGTTTTCCAGGGCAAGGAGCCACAGGTAGTGGTTTGAAACTAGAGGAAGGCAGGGTTAATGAGACCTTAGAGGGAAGTTACTCCTCTCGAGAATGGTGAGACATTGGAAGAGGTTGCCCAAAGATGTGGTAGAGACCCCATCAAGCCTGGGTTATCATAAAATCATAGAATAGAATCATGGAATGGTTTGGGTTGGAAGGGACCAGAAAGACCATCTAGTTCCAACTCCCCTGCCATGGGGAGGGACATTTCCCACTACACCAGGTTGCTCAATGCCTTATCCAGCCTGGTCATAAACACCACCAGGGAAGGGGCACCCACAACATTTCTGGGCAACCTGTTCCAGTGTCTCACCACCCCCACAGTAAAGAACTTCTTTCATGTATTCAGCCTAAATCTTCCCTCTTCCAATTTGCATCCATTACTTCCTAGTGCTGCTATCCTGGACCCTATTAAAAAGTCCTATCCCAGCCTTTCTGTAGGTGCCCTTCAGGTATTGAGAAGCTACTATGAGGTCCTCCCTGACCCTTCTTTTCTCCAGGCTGAACAACCCTAACTCCTTCAGCCTGTCTTCCTGATGGAGGTGTTCCAGCCCTTTGATCATCTTTGTGGCTCTCCTCTGAACTCTCTCCAACAGATCAATGGCCTTCTTATGTGGAGGGATCCAGAACTGAACCCAATAACTCCAGCTGAGGTCTCACCAGAGCCTAGTAGAAGGGCAAAATCACCTTTCTTATCCTGCTGGTCACACTTGTCTTGATGCAGCCCAGGACTAGGTTGGCTTCTGGGCTGCAAATGCACACTGCCAGCTTGTGTTGAGTTTGTCATCCACTGACACCCCCAAATCGTTCTCTTCAGATCTGCACTCAAGCCACTCTCCACCCAGCCTGTATCTGTGCTTGGGGTTACTCCAACCCAGGTGCAGGACCTTGCACTTGGCCTTGCTGAACTTCATGAAGTTGGCATGGGCCCACCTCTCAAGCTTGTCAGGGTCCCTCTGGAGACATTGAAGGTCAGGCTTGGTGAGGTTCTGAGCAACCTGATCTAGTGCAGGATGTCCCTGCTTGTTGGAAGAGATGGCTTTAGAAGGTCATCTCCATCTCAAAGCATTCTGTGGTTCTCCTCTATTTTATGAAACCCTGGTGTAGTGTGATACAAAGTCTGGTTTGATACAAAGTCTGCTGAAATCTCCTAGTTGTGGTCATGAAATGCTGGGGCATGAGTCTCATATGGGTGTGTAATTTATTTAATTTTTTAACACTTGAAGTCATTTGGTTGCTTCTCTCCCAGAAGAGCCCATACCAAGATGCAGCAGGGTTTTGGGAAATTATTCCAGGTGATTAAAAAAAAAAAATCCAGACTTTTGCCTCTCCATGTTGTGTTATCACTCATCTCAAACCTGGTTTCCGAGTTCAAGGAGCTTAGATTCACCCTTTTGGTTCTCCTTTGTGGATCTCAATGCCAGGGCACTGGGAATCATATTGGTTCAGTCTCTTCCCCACAGGTCTGGCTTCAGGATTTTCCATCCTCTGTTTAGCGACCATGTTTTTCTTATGGGGTAGATTTCCTATCTTTACATTGCTCCAAGTGCAATTGTGTTCCCTGGACGGTGGAGTATTAGCTTAATTAAACAATTTTGTGGATGTGAAACACTTACCAGGATGGAATTTGGTATATTTCCTCTTGGTTTCATAACTCTATAGAGATGTCAGAGCAGTTTCTGTTCAAGGGTGGGAGAGTGTGAAGCCTTTGTTGTTGCCTCATCTCCTGTTCCCCTTCCCTCCTGCTGGTATCAATCAGCCATGGGGGCAGCTGGGACATTTCATTCTAAGAGAAGAATTGGGGGCCATAAGTTCAGTAATAAGTCAATCAGACTCAGCCAAGTGAGAAGGTGGAAAAATTATGAAGAAAAACAAAGAGCACATATATCAAAGTAAGGTTTCCTTTTAATTCTGAGCTCATAAATCTTTATATTTGTATATGCATTTAATAGCATTATGCACTGAACCTGTCTCAGAATTCTTGTAAAATAATTGAGTTGGACCGCTCTCCTGTTTTTGTAATGAGAAGCTGTGTTGCTCAGGTGTGAAAAAAGGCACCACTGTGGGAAGAAACAAGCATGCCCCAGTGTTTCTGAAGGATCTTGTTCTTTCATCCTTCTTCCCAGAGGAGAGATACAAGGATGATGAGGGGGCTGGAGCCACTCTGCTAGGAGGACAGGCTGACAAAGCTGGGGCTGTTGAGGCTGGAGAAGAGAAGGCTGCACCTGGGGAGACCTCAGAGTAGCCTCCCAGTTCCTGAAGGGGCTGCAAGCAAGCTGGAGAGGGGCTGTTTGCCAGGACATGGAGCCACAGGATGGGGGACAATGGTTTGAAACTGGAGCAGGGCAGGGATATTTCCCAAGAGGTTGGTGAGACATTGGCCCAGGTTGTCCAGAGAGGTGGTGGAGGCCCCATCAAGCCTGGAGACATTGAAGGCTAGGCTTGCTGAGGCTCTGAGCAACTTGTTCTAGTGCAGGATGTCCCTGCTTACTACAGGGTGTTGAACGAGGTAGCCTTTCAAGGTCCCTTCCAACCCAACACATTCTGTGATTCTACATGTCCTCCTCTTCCTTCTACTTCTCCACTTCTTCCTCCTCCTTCTGCTTCATGCCCCTTCTGCCATGCAGGGAGTTTTACAGGAGGATTTGAAAGATTTTGAAACACAAAAGCGATTGGGATTTTTTTTTAGCCTCTTGTTGAAATTGGAGGCAGGCTCCTCTCTTGTTGGGTATGTCCACGAATCCCAGTATGTGCTGAGGGTGTGCTGGGAAACCATCCAGTTTCTGGCTCTTATAAGGTTGCTGCTGCCATTTTGTTGCCATTGTGGGTGAACTTTTGAAAAAGGGGAATGGAAAAATTATCCAGCATCAAATTACAGAATATTAAATGCTATGGCCCTTCCTGAATTTATTTTTGTTTCCTTTCTTCTTTTCTTAGTTTTTTTGTTTCCCTGTCACTAATTATGGAAGCATCCTCAGAGTGATTCAGAGAGGGTCCATGCCCTGGATGTCAAAGCACTCAAGCAGAAGGTGGTAGTGCATGAAGGTACATCTAATATCTGCTTCTATTGGCTTCATGGGAAGAAAAATGGGGGATTATATGATTTGGATGTGAAATGGGTCTTGCCTCTTTCTGCATGAGGTTGGATACTATCCTGGAAAACTCAGATTCCAGTTCACTTAAGTCCTCAGATTAAACCTCATCTAATTAGAGTTTTTGTGGGCTTTTAATGCATCACCCTGCCCATGCTGAGAAGTCTGGAGCCATGCCCCATCATGGAGCTGCTGCGGTAGCTGGGGGCATTCTGCCTGTAGAAGATGAGGTTGAGGGAAGACATTCTGAAAGGAGGGTTTAGTCAGAGGAGGTTGGGCTCTTCCGCCAAGTACGAGGCTATGGGATGAGAGGAAGTATCTTCAAATTGTGATAGGGGAGGTTTAGGATGGAAAAATATTTACACTGGAAAGCTTATCAAATATTGGAAGAGGTTGCCCAAGGAAGGGCCTGAGGCACCATACCTAGAGGTATTTAAGAGATGAACAGACACAGAGCTTAGAGAGATGGTATAGGGCTGGTTCTTCTCAGAGTTAGGCTGATGATTGGACTTGACAAGACATTTCTGTGATTCTGTGGTCATTACAGCCCCCAGACCATTACAATGAGCAACCAGGAATGGACGGTTGGTCTCTTGCTCCCTCCAATCCAGCTCCTCCAGCTCACAGATAAAGAGAGGTTCTGCTTCCAGCTATGCTGAAGTCTGTCCCCCTCCATCATTATATAATTTTCTCCCCCTTTTCCTCAGCTGTGTATCTTGAAGGAAGCTGAGAGCTCAGTGTTGCACCAGGAAAACATCTGAGAAGAGCAAAATCTGGCCAGGGAAATCCTGTGGTGTCATTGCTGCTAAGTGCACAACAGACCCTCTGCCCAAAGAGGGTGTCTTCTCTTGTGTTGTTGTTTGAAATTTCATCTGCCTTTCAGGAGTAACCTGTGCCTGAGACTATCAGCAGGGAGAAGGAAACAAATAAGGCTTGTGGTGAAGCTGTTCCATAGAGACCTGCTCTTGTGCAGGAATGAGTTCTACCCACTTTTGCTGCACAGACCATTCTAGTCGCAGCCCAGCCTTCTTTCTCTCTCCCTATGTTTGATCCCCTGGAAACAAAATCAAGAACTCCCCAAAGTGGCTTCAGAGGTGGGGTTTCCTAAAGGAAAGCCAAATCTGGAGGCTTCAGGTTGCTTCTGTCCTTTTGATCTGTAGTTTGGTGTCACGTGTATTGGGCTGAAAGAGACCTCTGAAGGCCATCCAGGCAAACCCTCTGCAAGGAGCAGGGACATCCTAGAGTCTCGTCAAGCTCGGCCTTGAATATTTCCAATAATGGGGCCTCCAAGGAGTCTCTATTTCTCTCCCCAGAATTTTTGAACCCACTGCAAGGTGGAGGTGCTTCCCTCCCAAAATACTGGTGGAGGACTGAAGTTCTTGCAGAGGAGGAGTTCTTGCATCCACAGGAGGTTACTGTGAGGAGACCTGCCGGCATTGGATGCAAATTTTCTATCTGCTTTTAGGTGCAGCAGCCCTGCAGAGGCACAAGGTGTCCTCAGAGGATAATTCTGAGTGAGAAAACATCATCAATAGCCTGGAAAAAAACACGCTGAGAGATAAGAAAGATGGTGTTCCCACGGAGCATTTATTTCGTCTTTTATTTCCCCTCCAGTACTCCAGAGATTTTTATTGTATTACACAGATTTTTCTCCTACAGAGAAAATTACTTTCATGAATTTTGGAGCACAAAGTAAGGCTGTGCCCTACCAAGGTGGGAAGCATTTTGTAGGTACAGAAATTAGAAGCAGTTCAGGTTGTGCCATTTCTTTAAGCTGGGATTGATGTCGGGAGAGATGCTGCATTACCCACCCCCATGATAAGCATCTTTGACACGGAGTTAATTAGAGTTTACAAGCAGTGACAGTGTCTGCCTTTCACTTTTAGCTACAATCAGCAGGAGAAAAGAATCACAGCCCTCTCTGCTCCTTTATCATGACATGTCTTCACCAGCTGTCATGATAGAAAAGACTCTTTGATATCCTCCCATCACAGCAGGAGCCCAGAGGGTTGATGTCAGCAACAAGATCGTGAAGCCTCTGGTGCTGGCAGCCAGTGGCTGGTGACTCCACAAGTGACAGTTGCCTTGGAAAAAGTTCCCAAACAATGGTTTCCTTCTGGGCCATTGGGAAGCTGGAAACATGAGGCAGAGCTGGAAGGTCCATCTATGCTCTTCATCAGGGGCAAAAGCTGAAAATTTCACTGCCTTTGTCTATTTCACATTTGCAGAACAAATTTTTGCCTAATAAAATTCTGCAGGAATCCATAAAGTTCCTAAAAAATGTACAAACAATAAAAACAATCTGTTTTCTTTTGGGCTGAGGTGTGAGGCAGCAGAAGCAAAGAGGTCAGTGCCATGTCTTTTGCAAAGGCAAACTTCTGATTTAGCAAAGATCAAATGATAGCATGAACTTAGGGTAAAGGAGAGCAGGTAGCTCAGAAAGAATCATAGAACTGAAGAATGGTTTGTATTGGAAAGGACCTCAAAGATCATCCATTGCCACACCATGCCCTGGGTGGGATACCAGCTCACATTACTCGAAGCTCTGTTCAGACTGGCCTTGAACCTCTCCAGGGCTGGCATAGCCACAGCTTCTCTGGGCAGCCTGGGCCAGGGACTCACCCCTCTCACAGCATAGAATTTTTTGTGGAGATCTCACCTAAAATCTCCCCACTTTCATTGTAAAACCACTGCTCCTTGTCCTATAACTCCATGTCCTGGCAAACAGCCCCTTCCCAGCTTTCCTGCAGCCCCTTCAGGCACTGGGAGGCCACTTCGATGTCTCCCCAGGTGCAGCCTTCTCTTCTCCAGGCTGGACAACCCCAGTTCTCTCAGCCTGACCTTGCAGGAGAGGTCCTCCAGCCCCCTGATCATCCTTATGGCCTCCTCTCAGCCTTCTCCAACAGGTCTATGTCTCTTTTGGACATAGGAAGAAGAACCTTCAGAGTTCTATCCTTACACTATGGAAGACAATGCAAATTCACAGGACAATTTGAGCTGTTCAATGTCTTTTACCATAGAATAGTCCAGGTTGGAAGGAATCTTTTAGATCATCAAGTCCAACCATCAGCGTATTGCTGACAAGAATCAGCCCTAAATAATCTCTGTGACTTCTGTGTCTGCCCATTTCTGAAATCCCTCCAGGGATGGGGCCTCCACTCCTTCCCCAAGCAGCTTCTTCCCATGGGTGATGACCCTTTCAATGTAAGCCTTTCTCCTAATGTCCACCCTAAACCTCCCCTGGTACAGCTTGAGGTTGTTCCCTCTTATCCCGCTCTCTGTTCCTTGTGAGAAGAGCTGACTCTTCCAGCTACGTCTTTCTTTCAGTGAGTTGTAGAGAGTGAGAAGATGTCCCTTCAGCCTCCTTTTCTCCAGGCTGGACACCTCCATCTCCCTCAGCCTCTCCTCTCAAGACTTGTGCTCCAGACCCATCACCTTCTCTGTTGCCTGTCTGTGGATCCACTGCAGTACCTCAGTCTTTTTTTGTGGTTAGGGGTCCAAAACTGGTCACACTTTTTCAAAGTGTACAGGGATCCCCTCTGAAAGGTGAAGGTGGTTGTGTGGCTCCCATTATCAACACATCCTTAGTGTGGAGGCAGTCCCTGCAGGGCCAGCAGGTAATGCTGCAGCATCTTGGAGTGTTGGTGTCACTGAGGGCAGAGCTGTCAGACTGGTCTGCACTAAAACAGGAAGGGGTTTCTTTGGCCAGAAGAACCAAGTGCAGTTAATAAATGAGATGATTCAGCTCTTCCCTTTGCACCCTTGGAACAGCCACACCACGCCATGTAGGTGATGATGCTGGTGGGGCAGGGCAAGGTGTGCAGATATTTGTCAGTGTGACTTTGATGTCCAGGGACTGTGGAAAAGGACGAGCCATTTTTAATAACCACAGCAAGGTAATTTTTCTGAATGGCCCAGGAATGGTTCATATGCTGCCTGTTGCTCCCCAGCCTCCTCCACATTCTGGGCTGATTTCCTTTCAGGTTGTGCACCTAATTTATGTCTCATCTGGGGATATTTTCTTTTTTCCCCCAATATTTTCTAAGGCCTGAAGTCTGCATGTAAGAAGGTCATGGGCACTCTGGTTTGGAGACATTCAAACCCCCCTAGAGAGAAGACTTCAAATGTTTCACAAAAATTAGGAGGGGTCTGGAACCTATCTCATAGGAGGAAAGACTGAGGGATGTGAATCAGACAGTAGAGAAGAGAGCTGGGGGAGATTCTTATCAATGCTCACAAAGACTGAAAATGGGGTGTCAGGAGTCTGCATTTTGTGGTGCCGAGTGACAGGATAAGAGGGAACAGGCAAAAAGTTTGATGTGGAAATTTCCATCTCATTATGAGGAATTATAGCACAGGCTGCTCATAGAAGTGGTGGAGTCTCCATCTCTGGAGACATTCAAACCCCCCTGGAAATGTCCCTGTACAACCTGCTATGGGTGACCCTGCTCTATTGGACTGGACGGTCTCCAACCCCTCCAGGCTGGGAATATTGCCCTTACTGTTTCTGAGGAGGCAACAATTGAATTCCCTCTACATCCTGTTGCCCTGCCAGTTCCAGCACTTAAGGTACAACAGGACCTTTGATGGAAATTGCTTTTGTGTAGTCCATTGTAGCTGAATGTCAATAGGCAGCCAGGTGTTAAGGGTGCCAGTAGTCACCCAGATTTGAAACGTGATCAATAGAGCTTGGGAAGACACTGCCAGAAGCAGCTCCACCTCCTGCTCAGCAAACCATGCTGTCCTCCTCACAGAGAGCCTGACCTTTTTTCTTTTTGCATTGTGCCTTTCTGAAAAGCTCTGGCAGTCCCTTCTCACCAGCCCTGGGTCACTGATTCAAATCACTGCTGGTCATGGAGGAAACTTTCTCTGGGGAAGAGGTTAGGCAGCTTTCACAAGAAAGTTTAAGATCCCATTGCTGTGGGATCCAACACCCAGTGATTTTACCCTGGCCCTGGGGGAAATACACACTTGACCTCATTAAACACCTGTAGACTTGTCCCCCTGCTTCAAGCAGTTTGGAAACCTTCTGTCTATCTAACAGCTCCCTGAAAGGAGGTGGTAGAAGGTTTGGGGTTGGTCTTTTCTTCCAAGGAACAGGGAAACAAGTGGAAATGGCCTGAACTTGCAACAGAAGAGGTATAGGATGGGTATTAGGAAAACTATTTACACTGAAAGAGTTATCAAAGCTTTGGAGCAGGCTGCCCAGGGTAGTGGTCAAGATACCATCCCTGATGGGATTTAATAGACACGGAGACACAGAGCTTAGAGATATGGTTTAGGGGTGGTTCTCACCAGAATTGGGTTGATGGTTGGACTTGATGATCTGAAATGTCCCTTCCAATTAGGGTGATTTTATGGTTCTATGATTCTAGGGTAAGTGTAAATCACCTGCACCCTCAGAAGGAGCAGAGCCCTGCCCAGAAAGAAGGGGCCAGTCTGCTGAGCATCCTCCTCAGCAATCATTGGTGGCAAGACTGGTGGGATCAAGGGTGAGGGTACAGAGTCAGATAACCAGCATGATAAGACGCATTTTTTTGTTGTGAAAAATGGCAAGCTTTGACGCCAGGAGGTGCTGTGGACCCGGTAGAGATCAAGGCTTGTTTGTTCAGCTTCCTGGCTCAGTCATGGTCACAACCTCCTGCAAAATCTTCCACAAAGGCTTGCTGGCAGACCATTGAGTAGGAACAGGATGAACGTTCAGGAGATCCGGGAAAATTTGACCCTAGTTCCCTATGAACAATAATGACAAGCAATAATTATAGGGGCCTGCCACCCTGCCCTGGAAAATCATGCATGGCTGCCCCAATAAACACCCACAGAGGCTGGATTCCAACACGTAGATCTTGGTAGATGACATGGCTCAAGATGACAAGCCACCTTTCTGGCACTTGTCTGAGTGGGGGAATTACTGGTGTACATTCTTCTGGAGTTCTTAATTTTGTTGGTCTTATTCCCATTTACCATCGGTAAAACAACATGGCATCTTGACATGTGCTTCTCAAAGGGTTTTACCCAGGAAAGTTATGAGTTCCACATCTAACTGACTTCTCTGTGAATCACAGAATGTGTTGAGTTGGAAGGGATCTTCAACGGCCACCTAGTCCAACTCCTTGCAGTAAGCAGAGACATCCTGCACTAGATCAGATTGCTCAGAGCCTCAGCAAGCCTGGTCTTCAGTGTCTCCAGGCACTGATGAGGCTTCTACCACCTCTCTGGGCAGTCTGGTACAGTGTCTCACCAACCTCTTGGGGAAGAACTTCTTCCTAATATCTCATCTAATCCTACTCTGCTTTAGTGTCAAACCATTGCCCCTCATCCTGTGGCTTCATGCCTTGGCAAACAGCCGCTCCCCAGCTTTTCTGGAGCCCTTTCAGGCACTGGGAGGCCACTGGGAGTTCTCCTCAGGTGCAGTCTTTTCTTCTCCAGCCTCAACAGCCCCCAGTGCCTCAACCTGTCCTGGGGGGGTTGTGACATGGAGGGAAAGGGACCTTTGCATTGGTATCAACTCCTTGATAGAGGTTGTCTCACCTGCATCCTTTTGCATGCCTTACATGGATGCCTGAACAACTGCTGGTGTGCCACCAAAAGTACCTCCCCATGATGAGGCTTGCTGAGCTCTGAGCAATGTGATCTAGTGCAGGATGTCCCTGCCCACTGCAGAGAGTTGTACTAGGTGGTCTTTAAAGTCCTTTCCAACCCTATGATTATATGACTATTATTAGGAGGGGAGATAAAAGAAAGTGTAATTGGCCATTTCTAGTTACCCACAAACTGAAAAAAGTCAGGCTTGTGGGTGCTCAGATTAATGATGTGTTGCTATTGCTTTATCTCTTGTGGCTGGTTATCATCGGAGCATCTCAGGAGGCGGGTGAAAGCTCCAATTAAAATCTTTCCTGTGGTTGAAGGAAATCATATGGGCTTTTCCACTCCACATTTTCCCTCTGAAAGGCAGTGGGGCATGAGTGTACCCTGCTGAAGTCAGAGCATGACAACAGTGGCTCTGTAACTGTCCCCTGTGGTGTGCAGAAGGCAAAGAACTTTTGAAACAGTTGCCTTGAAAGGGAAGGCTGTTATATATGTCCCTGTGTAATTAATGGCTCTTTTAGAACTGCTTGGGAACAAGGTAAGAGAATTTCAGGAGCCTCCATGCACCATGGTGCTTGAAAGACCTGTGGAATATGTCTCCTCCTCTCCCCACCTAAAAAAAGGAACTGAATAAAAGGTAAGAAACCACTACAGATGGCAAAATGTGGTGTGTTTTTTTTTTTTTT
>VZTY01031762.1:73224-115952 GCA_013400935.1 Turnix velox
AAAAATGTGTTGTTTTTTTTTTTTTTTTTAATGGTGCTAAAAGTGCTTCAAAAGGCACGGTCATGGTATAGAACCAGACCTGTGGGAGGAGAGACTCAGCAGAGGTTCACAGAGATGGACATTGGTTGGTATGATCTTTAGATCATAGAATCTAAAGTATATGGTATATCTTTAGATCATAGAATCATAGAATGGTTTGGGTTGGAAGAGCCCTTAAAGATCCCCCAGTTCCAACCCCCCTGCCATGGGCAGGGACTCTTCCCACTAGACCAGATTGCTCAGTGCCTCATCCAGCCTGGCTTTAAACACCTCCAGGGAAGGGAGCATCCACAACATCTCCGAGCAACCTCTTCCAGCATCTCACCACCAGAATTTCTATCTTATCTCCAGACTAAATCTCCCCTCTTCATATTTGTGTCCATTACTCCTCATCCTGCCATCCTGGACCCTATTAAAAAGTCCTATCCCAGCCTTTTTGTAGGCCCCCTTCTGGTATTGATAAGTCATGATGAGGTACCCTCCTCATAGATGTGGGTGAGCAGAGCTGGCAGGAGGTGCTCCAGGCTGCAGGGTGGCCATTGGGAAGGGGTTTTGCTGCAGGTCAGCTCAGACATTGCCTTGTGGGGACACAGATGCCAGGGAGTAGGGACATTATCACTCTGCTTCCAGTTCCCTGTTTGCTTTCCATCCACCAACCTCCAGGTGGGGTCAACATTTGCTTATCAAAAGCTTCCATTTTCTGCCACTTCAGAGCCATCTATTCCTTCCCATGGTTACTCACTTGAACAAGATCCCTGCTACTACAGAGTTAGAACCAGCCAAACGAGGTGGAACCCGTTCACCGGCAGTGGTTTTGTGGTGCATCTTGCTGAGCTTGGGTCAGGGCAAAACTTATTATCAGCTGGGGGATGATGAGATGGAGAGTAGCCCAGACCTGGAGTACTGATGAGTGAAAAGCTGGAGCAAGAGCCAACCGTGTCTGCTGAGACCTCAGAAACCAACCCTGTCCTGGGCTGCATCAGCAGAGCTGTCACCAGCAGGTGGAGAAAGGTGATTCTGCCTCTGCTCTGCTGTGGTGAGACCCCACCTGGAGTTACTGCCTCCAGCTCTGGAGCCCAGGACATGGAGCTGTTGGAGATCATCCAGTGGCTGCCACAAGGATGATCAGGGGGTTGGAGAACCTCTGCCAGGAGGACAGGCTGAGGGAGTTGGGGGTGTTGAGGCTGGAGAAGGCTGCTCCTGGGGAGACCTTAGAGGCCTCCCAGTGCCTGAAGGGGCTGCAGGCAAGCAGGAGAGGGGCTGTTTGCCAGGACAAAGAGACACAGGACGAGGGGCAGTGGTTCGAAACTAGAGCAGGGCAGGGTAGATGAGACATTAGGAAGAAGCTCTGCCCCATGAGGGTGGTGAGGCACTAGGCCAGGTAGCCCAGAGAGGTGTTGGAGGCTTCATCAATATCTGGAGACATCCAAGGTCAGGCTTGCTGTGGCTCAGAGCAACTTGGTCTAGTGCAGGATGTCATGCCTCACTGTAGGGGGCTTGGATAAGATGGCCTTTGAAGGTCCCTCCCAAACAAACCAATTTTATCATTTGGTTATTTTACTCCACTTTCTCCACCTTCCCCTGACAGCAACCCTCTGCCTGCTCTGTAACCAGCTGCAGAATGGGAAAATGTTTATGTCCCACCATAAAACAGCACTCTGCCCACTGCAAAGAAGGACCCCACTCCTGCCTCCAGACAAGGAAAAGACTAAGAACTCAGGATTGTGAAGTTAACATTTTATTGAAGCTTATGTAGTACAGTGGGGCACCAATGGCCCAAGTGCTGGTTGACACAAGGCCTCAAGATGTCTCACGTACAGAGTCTTAACACAGTCTATATGGAAACAGTTGAAAAAGTCATAAAATACTCACACAGTCTAGAAAGAGGGTGTGGGGGGGGGAGGGTATCACATCCCTGTTTTTAAAGCCTTCATGTCCACAAGTATTGCCATCCCTTCATCTTACATTCATCCCCAAAAAGTACAGAGAACAGAAAACTGTGTCCCTCCCCCTGTCAGGTACAGAAACAAGTGACAAAAAACTTATGAAATAATATACTTGAAAATATCCATTGATCTCTGCTGGAAACAACATCTATGCATATAGAAAGACTGGCAGCAAGGCTAACAAATAGTAAAAGTTAAAATACCAACACTTTAGTCCCATTTCTGCTTAAAACCTGCTGAAATAACTCACTTCCAAGACTTATCTATGTGTTTACAAAGCACTCCTGAAAGACTTGAAGCACTACTTTTTTTGGTTTTTTGTTTTTTAAATGATTATTGTTTTTTATAATTGACAAGGTGATCTGCAGAAATAAAAGCAGCCAAGTCAGCTGCTTCAGCTGATAGTACAGAGCATATCTACAACTTTTTTTTATTTTGAAAAAAAAAAAGAAAAAAAAAAAGGATTATGTTTTTTTTCTCTCTCAAAATCCCACCAAAACCAGAAAACAACCCTTCTAACATAAATTCTTTGCTTTTCAGCCCAATCGAAAGGGCTGTTGCCTCTCTTCCAACCATGTATTTAAGTTGTTATAAACTGTAGTGAAATTCACAGTTCAGGAGAAGGAGACATTCAGAGTTGACCTTCTCTCTATCAATCATTTTTTAAAATAATTTGTATCAATCATTTTTATCAATAATTTTTATGATCCATAGTAGTGTAACCCCAAAGCACCACCACATGAAATGTGATGGGTTTGTTTGTTTGTTGTTGTTTCTTCGTTTTTGCTGAGATGGCCTGTTTTGAGAGAAAAGGCCAAAATAACCACATAAAATACAGAAGCCCCCACTTCAATGGGGTTCTCTCATTGTCTGCCCAACAGGAACATCAACTCCAGGGACTACAGAGAAAATCCCTGTTTACAGTCATTTTGCAATTAGTGTACCTGTCAGGCTGCAGAAAGGCTCCATGCCAATAGGCAAAACCTTCAGTTAAGGCCTTTTACAGTAGCTCTGTCAGGTCTGAAGGTGATCTGCTGGACCCTCCAAGGCAACATTGAACTCTACCTGCTTATAGACCCTGCCAACATGGTGCTATAGTACCACCATGGCAGGGTAATATCAGATCCCCAAACACACAGGTCAGACAAATGTCTGAAACAGGTCTCCAGCATCAAGAAATCCAGAGTTTTTTAATCTAAAGAGCCATTTTATCTCTGGGTGGAAAGATGAACCGGTGGAAAGCTGTTTCCACCTGGCTGTTTCCACGCCTGCAGGCTCAGAGGTGGATTCAGTCATTAAAAGGCCAGGAGGACTTAGTTCTGAAGGGAGAAATGAGGACAAGTCTTCATTTCTCTTCTTCTTCATCATTTTGCCAGTTGAAATGTGGAATAGGAAACCACTGGAACTAATCCCCAAAGTTGACTTGGTCTCAAGTAATTTAACATAGAGCAACAGCATGGAAGGTGGAGACCACACCCACCATTCCATCTGCATGTGCACAATATCTTAAAACCCTCTAAGTTTAAGGCAAAAAATGTCAATTGCTACAATTCACCTGAATGCATATTTTCTGGCAATCCCCCTTTTTTTCAGTGATATACAATTGTTTGGTTCTTTGTATTATTTTTTTACTTTCTTTTAAATGCTAAGTCTCTTAGCGGCACTACCGAAATTTTTTTGGCAAAAAAGGAATCCCCAAATCAGACTCGCATAAACGACGAGACGCTTCCCTTTTCAATTTGCAGCACTTTGTAAAAAAAAAAAAAAAAAAAAAAAAAAAACAAAAAAAAAAAAAACCCCAAAAAAACAACAAAGACAAACACAAAAAAAACCAACAAAAAACCTCACAATCAAATAAACACAAAACCCACAACACGGTCAAGACACACACACATGCACACATTCGCCACCCCAAGATTTAGTTCAATTTTGACTAAATAAAAGCAAATGGTTTAACCATCAAAATGAACATTAAAAAAAAATTCATGAAATGAAAGTTTGTGCTGTTTGGTTATCACAGTATTTTTAGAGTTAAACACATCTCTTCTGGTACCCAGGACATGAATCTTTATATTTAATGACAGAATCACAGAATGACCCGGGTTGGAAGGGACCCCAAGGATCATGTAACTCCAACCTCCCTGTCTAGCAGGGCCACAGCTAGACAGTAGGTGACAGCTTCTTTGTGTAACTTCCTTCAGAAAAATACTCTATAGCAGTATATAAATAAGAAACCCACATCTTTCGATTTCATAACCTTGCCCCAAAACTCTACATTATACAATCTGTTTTGGTTTTGTAAAGTATCAAATCTCCCCAGGATCATTAAAGCTGACCAGAAACTGAAATGGAAACGCTACCGCCTTCCATGACAGCGATTTTGTAACAGGGAAAACTTTAACAGAGATACTCATTGGTTGTTACAACTTGAGTATTTTGGCCCATTTAGAGTAGCAGCTTTTTTTTTTTTAGAAAAAAAAAAAAATTAGGAATTATGATTACTTCCCCCCTCCCACCCCAGTCATGCATACTCACACACATACATTCCTCACATGTACACAAGCGCAAACACACTCTTACAGAACACCAGTGCACCAGTATGCCACATGGTGTTTTCCTACATGCTCCCAGTGAGATGCACTGGAGCTTAGAACTTCTCCAAGATACAAGTAAACATCTTAAGGCAACCACTGCAATGGGGGGTTGAAGCTGCAGGAGTGAGTTTGGGTGTACAGCACACAACACCCCCCCCTCTTTAACCCTCCAAAAACAATGTGATTTTTTTTTCTTCTTAAATTATGTGCAAATTTCTAAACCTCCTACCATTTAAGGCAAAAAGTTTGCTTATCTAAACAAACAAACAAAAAAACAAACAAAAAAAAATTGAATTTGCTACAATTATTTTCTTAAAAATAAGAAAACCTGCACAATGGCAGTAGGGCTGCTGGGTCCTCAATACCAACAAATAAAATAACTTCAAAGTACAAACATAAATCTTGAAGAAAAGAAGTGACCAAGAAAAAAGCAGCTCTGAAATGTGCACCTAAGCAAACACTAACAGCAACAAAAGTAATCAACTTAGGCTTGCTAATACAGAAACTTCCACCATGCTGAAGCTCGATACTGATTTGTTAAGAACCTCAAGAGAAAGAGATTAAGTAGCTTTGGTTTTTTTTTGTGAGTGTTTTTTTTTTTTTTAAAGTTTTAAATAATAAATGAGCTTTGGTTCATTCACATGACCTGGCCAAAGCTCAAGACCTAGTTGCATCAGTCATCCTGCCGCTCGTCAAACTCCCCTATCAGCTTTTTAATATGAGAGAGCTTGTTGTGGAGATACATGCATCTGTGCTTCTCTTCAAAGTAGTTTGGGATGGACTGCAAAGGGAAGATAAAAACAAGGGATTAAGGTTTAATCTTTTTCACATCCTTTGCTTAATAGCAAACCTCAAGCCAATTCCTGCCCCTTGCATGTACCTGCTTTAACTTTTGGTACTCTTCTAGTATTTCCTCGTGAAGGACCTACAAGAAAAAAAACCCATATGAATGAAGACAATGTGAAGAACACTTCACCACTATGAGAGAAACACAAATTTATGTAAAATGGTGGAAGTACATTCAGTTTCACTCACAGTACTTCCTTATCCATGAGCCACCACTCACCTGCATTGAAAAAATGACCCCAAATCCCGACTCAAAATTTGCAATTAAATTAATAAATAGGAGCATGTCTTTGAAGGTCATAGAATCATAGAGTTGGAAGGCTCTGCAATGAGCAGGGACATCCTGCACTAGACCATGTTGCTCAGAGCCTCCAAAGACAACCAAAAATCCTCACTATGTACATGGAATTAAAGAATTCCTAACAAGTGGAATTTGTATGTCCAAATCACAGAAGTCCAGTCTGGAAAGACAGAATACTGGGGTTTTTTAACACCTTTCCTAAAACTGTAGCCATCTGGAAGATAAGTTGGGGATACAGGTTTAGCTAAGTGTATGAAATCATGGCAAATGGGGGGTCAGGAAAGCTGTGGGATTAGAGTTTCTGCTTTTTGCATACTCCCAACCTTCTCCCATGTCCCCTCACCAGGATGCTGAGGGGGTCAGCAAAGCCTGGGCCACTCAAGTAATCCCAGATATGTGACTAGTTCCTCAGTCTCAGACACTGAGCCTGGAAAGTCTTTTGAAATCACATCAACATAATTTAGTAGGTAAATATATTGAAGAGCCTGCCTGTGAGATTTTGTAAGGGTTAATTTAGAGTCTGAAAACGTGGGTTTTTCTGGAAGGGAAAAAGAGAGAGATGAGACACAGCCATCACAGTTTGATCCTTTTTTACCTGATACTCTTTGGAGTTTGGAGAAACCTCCTTGCGTTGGGAGTCAAGCTTGGTGAACTTCTGGGTGACACACTCCACCCGAAAATGGAGGTCCCTGTACTCATCATACTCTGCATTGAAGTCATCCTTGTAACTCTGGCGCTGCTCTTCGGAGCTTATAGATACATATTTTCTAATGGAAAGAAAGGAGGACACGTGCCATTTCATATCAAGGACATGGTGAACATCTACCTTAGACAACAAAGCATGAAGACAGTTAACTAGGTGACATGTAAACACATGTACTCCAAGCAAGGTAATTACATAAATCAGCCATATCTTTGTGACATCGGTATGCTAGTGTTTTCATTTTAGAGACTTTTATTCAGAAGCAGTTAAAAAAAACCCTGTAGCATAGTTAAAAAACACTCGCAACTATTCAAATACAGAAGGACAAATCAATAGGGTTGCAAGGGACCTTCAGAGGCCATCTCGCCCAAAGCACCTGCAAGGATCAGGGACATCCTGCACTACATCAGGTTGCTCAGAGCCTCATCAATCCTGGCCTTGAATGTCTACATAGATGAGACCTCCACCACCCCTTTAGGCAACTTGAGACAGTGTCTCATCACTGTCATGGGGAAGAACTACTTCCTAAAGAAAAAAATGGCCAACGATAAAACAGTGGTAAAAAATCCCAGACAATGGTCATTTGCAGAAGTTTTTTCTCTTTTTTTTTATAACAGTAAAGAAAAAACCTTCTGATAAAAAAGTTTTAACATTCTAAACATGTATTTAGTTGACCAAATGATTTTCATTGAGCTATTTTGTTTTTAAACAAGTTCTTTAGTACTTATCATAGGTGCAGAAATTTTTCTATAGTAAATTATTTTTAACTTTTGTGAATGTTAATCTGATGTGAAAGAAGCTACCATTAAATTAAAATAAGTCCTGCTGCAATTCTACAGACTGCAACAGGGCAGTCAATATAAATACATAACATGTCATGTGCAAGCTTAATGCA
This sequence comes from Turnix velox, assembly GCA_013400935.1. NCBI lineage: Eukaryota > Metazoa > Chordata > Aves > Charadriiformes > Turnicidae > Turnix > Turnix velox. The sequence continues at coordinate 80,549 of VZTY01031762.1, forward strand.
TTTAAAATTTAAAATCTTGACTGTTTTTTTTCCATCTCTTTGTTCTGCATCTCTATAGAGAAAGTGGGTATTTTCTCCCGTGGCTTCAAGTTAGCCAGTGGCCATTTTCACATCAAAGCTTTAGGAATAACCTCTATGGTTAACTCCAGCTGGGCTAAGTAATGATGGATTTTAAGAGTTTGCTATCTCCCCTGCCCACCTTCCCAGCTGTGTTGCACTTAGCAGTGAAAACACAGGAAAAGAAGTTTAAATTCATGTATTCTGTATTTTAACATTCAGCCTTCCTCCTGTATTGCCTCACCTTGAGGAAAAAAAAAAGGCACATATTTGTACTTTTCTTTTCTAGTGTTCTTTAAAAAGAATGAAATTGAATGTTTTAAGTATGCTTCTAAGGTGTATTAAAAATTCTTTTAAACTCTTTTCCCCTCTTCCCCTCCTCAGCAATAATTAAAAGACAATCTCCGAGGTTAAAGCTCGCAGGTACTCGAGTAGGGCAGCTGGATTACAAGCTGTCCTTGTTCTGAAGTAACATTTTGGTAAAAATGTTCAGTTTGGTAGCTAAATGAGTTTTTCTAGGTGATTTTTTAGCAACAGTTATTTTACTCACGAGAAGTAATCTGGTTTTTCCCTCATTGAATCTTCGCTGACAGTGAAAGTTTGTTCGACTCCTGCAGAAAAGAAGAATTTTGATAATTGAGATAAACAAATTTTTAACACAGCCAAACAATACCCACCTGATGAGTTTGAAAAAAAGTCCTTTAGGGTTTTATTCTCACAGTAAATTACTTGGAATAAGCTCTGTGAGTTAACCACAGGGCTCACATGACCTTCTCCATAGTAGGTAGTACTGGGGTTTAAGAAGAGTGTATGGTGACTTTATTCTACAGGTTCTGCACCGCAGGAACCTGAGCTTTTTCTTATTTGAAGACATGATGTGGCATCTCTACAGTGATTCAACTTATGCAGCTGCACAATGAAGACAGCTTAATCTAAATATACATCTATTTATATACAGACACAGAACAATAGCACAGTTCCAGGGAGAAAGAGGATAGAAAGCTGAAGTTTTCCTCATGCTGTGCTTTTTATCCCCTCCTTCCCTGAAAATTTAAGATATCCAAAGTTAAGATTTAATTTCAGCACATTTATGAGCATAAAAGTCGACAGCATTGTCTAGGGGTTACTAGCATTCAGGCTTCAATAACCTGCAACAAAGACCTGCTCCTCATTAATGCAGCAGGACTGGGTTTGAAAGTTAATTGCACGTGGAGATCGTTCTTCTGCTCTTTTAAAAGTCATTGTATAAGCGCAACACACTTAATCTCTAATCCCTCTTTTTAAAGGGTACTTCAGGAATCTCCTATCTTTTTTGATAAATAAGAAAAAAGGTGCCTCTAGGAAAAGTTAGCTCCAGCAGGAAGGAAGGCTCAGTGTCTCAGTCATCTCCCTTTGTTTTTTCATTTGGGGTTCTGTGGCAAGCTTAAAAAAACACACACTACTTTATATTTATTACTATCTTACAATGCCAGTTTTAAACAGTGTTTCTGCTGAAGCTCAGTCATTTTTGCCCATAGCTATCCTATCTGAGCTTTAAATCATGGGGAGAGAAAACAGCTATCATGAGATATTCTCAATATTTTTATTACATTGTAATAGCAAGGTTATAAAAAGTAGTGCAAAAAGTACTACGGAAATCTGAGAGAAACGCAAACAATTTTGCTGTGAGCATTTATTTTCCAAAATTTAAAGAAAATTTCAAGTGCATTTGCTGACACACTACTTGAAAGCCGCAGAATATGCAGACAACTTGAAATGGAGCTCAGATTTTCCCCTCCCCAGCTGTCTAGAACCCTGTGACTACTTTCTGGAGGGAGATGCTCAAGTGTTTATGAATTTAAGCAGAAATATTTTCCAAACAATCCCAGGCAAGGGTAGATATGGTGCAGCAGATCCAGGGTAAATGTGAAAAATCCATTTGAAAGAACCTTTATCTGTGAGGTGTCCCTGGTCTGAGATAGGAAAGGGACAAACCTCATATCCAACTTGAGAGTGGAGTCAAAACCTCGGAAATTCGACAACACAAAGATTATTTTAACAAAGAGGCTGAACTCTGCCCTGTTTTTTTATGTGCATTCAGCAGTCAAGGACTCTGTGCTTTTTAGCTTTTCAGTGCCATCTAAACTACATCTTGAAGCTGTGAGTTCTGCAGCTAGGGTAGAGATGAACTTACAGGTCAAGCCAAAACTCCACAAAACCTTCATAATTGTGCATGTGGCTTATGACTTTCCACAAAAGGTCAAGTTTTATGAACTTTGGCACCAAGACAGACCATGAAATACACTTATATCTGGCCTATGTATCTCAGCAAACTGCCTTGTGCAGTAAATACATCAGACAGGGTGCTGTTTTTAGCCTGCAGACTTCAAAGCTTTCTGTTGGAAGAAGCGGATGAAGTTTGAATGAACTTTCAGTTTACTGGAAACGAAGCAAAGAAAAAATGAGATAAAATCCATTCCCTGTGTTTTTCCAGTGCATGGCTTGTCTCCCTAGCCCTTTTAAGATTTCCTTGTTCTAGTGATTTTTCATACTAGAGAGAGATAATTCTTAGAAACGAACCTAATTATAGCTAAGGTTGCAGCAGAACAAGTCCAGCTGCTGTTTTCTGGTTGCTTGGTGGTGTTTTTTTTTATAATTTGGCTATAGAGTTTTTTTCTGGCTTTTGTTATTTTTTAAAATAACAGTTGCAACTTAATGCAACATCAGAAAAAAATATGATTCTTCCTGGCCATAAAGCAGAGATAATAGCAAGGTGAGTGGGGAAAAAAAAAAAAAAAGGAAAAAAGACTATTCGCATTTCTAGTTTTTATGATCCCTTTTGAGCAGGATTACCCACAGTAGTGAGGAAAAGCAGCACATTATTACCTGAATAGGAACAGGAGGGTCCTTCTTCCATCTGGTCAGTTTCTTCTTTCCCAAGATCTTTCCCTTCCTTGCTCTTACTTGCAGTAGACTTGTACTTGACTTGTGTTGTGCTTCCAACCTTCCTCACACGCTCTCTCATCCTCTTGAGCCTCTGGTGAAATGCTGCTTGCCTCTTGCCCATGTGATTGGGAGGCGTTGCTGGAGGAGGCATCAGGGTTCTCAGATAAGCCTCAGAAGTATATCTTTGTTGCTGGAACTCGATGTTGCTGTTCGTACTCCAGCTGCCCTGCAGAAGGTCTTGTGCCCCTTGTTCCTCAGGGGTGAAGTGGGAGGTGGAACCAGCAGTTTGAAGAGGGTTGGAAACAGAAGGTATTATGGAAGGCACCGGCGGAGGAGTGGGAGCACCAGCGGCTGCAGAAGGGTGTGGTGGTGGTGGAGGGGCAGTGGCAGTGGCACTAGCTTTCTCCCTGGAGCCTGACAGGTGGCAACTGAACAGTGGGGTTGGAGGTCGAGTGCTTAGGCGAGATATCCTCTGCTTTTTCCGTAACAGAGGGCAGTAACAATTTGAATAATTTGAATTAAAATTCTGTTTCGATAGAGATTGGGGGAAAAAAAAAAGAAAATCATTAAAAAAATTAGTATTGCTCCTGTTCAGGATAAAAGGTGCATTTCAAAACAGGCAATTGTTCAAAACACATCTTTTTCTTATCTAAAAAATAGCTGTCAAAAAAAGAAGGACTGCAACTAAGTACATGGTTTATTTCATTATTATGATTTTTGTGGTTCCAACCTCTGTTGAAAGGGACCTTTCAGATCATTGGGTCCACCCATCAGCCTAACTCTGACAAGAACCACCCCTAAACCACATATCTAACCTCTGTGTTTACTTGTCCCTTAAATTCCTCCAGAGATGATGCCTCAGCCACTTCATTTAGCAGCCTCTTCCACTGTTTGGCAACCCTCTCAGTGCAAAAATTTTTCTTAATACCCAGTCTAACCCTTCTGTGGTGCAACTTCAGGCCATATTCTCTTGTTCTACTCACCTGGTACTTCAGAGAAGAGACCAACTCTCACCTCTCTGCAACTTCCTTGCAGGTACTTGTAGAGAGTAATAAAGTCTCTCCTCAGTCTCCTTTTCTCCAGGCTTAATAACCCCAGTTCCTTCAGGTTCTCCTCATAAGACTCGTTCTCTAGCCCCTTCACCAGCTTTCTTTGCTCTATTCTGAACTTGCTCCAGCACCTCAATGTCTTTTTTTTATAGTGAGGGGCCCAAAACAGTACCTAAGTTTGTGAGTTTGTTCTTCAAACCTACAGCTAAAAGGCTTGGGAAGAAATATGCTCCCTTCAGCCCCTCAACCAAAGGCTCCACCAAGACAAAGATGTCAGGCTGGTGTGGTTTAGGTACTGACTTAGCTCAGACTGGAGTCAGACAGGTTTAGAGTTAGCTTTTGCTGTCACACAGCTATAAGCTTTACTGAAGCAGCGCTGAGAAGGGTGTGGTGGCTTGCTTATCAGGGTGCAAGAGGTGCAAAGCAGACAGAATAAGTAAAACCTCCTGTTCAACTACAGCCATTGTTCCAGCCAAAACACTGGTTCACCCCCTCTTCTCCAGCAAACATGCACTGCTCATGTTGAAGTACAAGGAGCAGTGTGGGCCAGGAGAGCAGGCATAGCTGAAATCACAGAATAGGCAAGGAACTTTCGAAGACCATCTAGTCCAGCTACCCCACAGTAAGCAGGTACATCCTGCACTAGATCAGGTTACACAGAACCTCAGCAAGCCTGGTCTTGGATGCCTCCAGGGATGGAGCCTCCACCACTGGGAAACTTGTTCCAGTGTCTCACCACCCACATGGGGAAGAACTTCTTCCTCATGTTTCATCTAAACCTGCCCTGCTTTAGTTTCAAACCACTGCCCCTTGTCCAGTGGCTCCATGCCCTGGCAAACAGCCTTCCTGGAGCCCGTTCAGGCACTGGTAAACCCAGATTCTGTCTGTACAGAGGCAGGTCCTGGTCCCTGCACCATTTCACCCTCTGGTCTCTGTGCTCTCTCTCTTCTACTTAAATGTTAATATCTCAGCAGTGACAGGCTTTCTGTACTTCCCAGCTTCTGGCTGTACAGGCACAAGCTCTCGTGTTCTTGAGATTTCAATTGAAGCTCAGTTGTAGTCAAAAAGTATAAAACTTTTCCTTAAAGTAATGCCTTTAATGTATAGTTTTCCAAGATTCTGATAAATGGGTTTGCATGGTCCTTGCTAGGATGTAAGCGTTTGAAGTCTGAATGGGCCCATTCATGCCTGGGCTACAATGAACCAAAATGGGTTATTAAATGATGGAGAGGAAAATTATAGTAATTGTCACTATAATTTCTCCTTACTCTAGACTCCCCTAAGTGTTACATTCAAGTAACCACCTAGGGTTGGGAAGAAATACACTCCCTTCGGCAGCTTGACAGAAGGTGCCACCAAGACAAAAAGGTCAGGCTCTACCTAGATTGGAAGGGACCTTTCAGACCATCCAGTCCAATTCTGACAATTCTGTCCCCTGGACAGGGACTTGAATTCTTGACCCTCAGATTCCATTTTTCACTTGAATAGCAGCACAACGATGTTTGTGCCTATTTTCTTCATTATAACTAGAATACCACCAAGAGGCTTGAGCACGTATGTTTTTATTATTTGGTCACACATATTATGTGTTTGGAACCTTCGTACCATGTGCAGTTTTAAGTATTTAAGTACAGGGTTGTACAATAAGGGGTAACCAAGAAACTCAGTAGGCAAGTTTAAAATCTACAGGTTTAGCCTCTGCAAGGCTCTTCAAATACAAGGGATGGTCTCTTAACAGAGACCTTAGTTTGCTTCCAAAATACTGACCAGACTGGAATTGTTTATTTTTCTGAATATTTTGATGAACATTCTGAAATAAAGTACACTTAATAAAGCAGCTCTTAAGTACATGGCCATAATATTTCTGCAGCAATGAAAGTAAAACCCCCTTGAAAAAAAAGTAACAAACCAAACAGAAATTAGTATATTCCCCTTTTCATGTGTTACAGACACCATCAGAGCTCTCCATAACAGCTTTTATATCAACATAAAATGTGATAAACCTTAATACACTGCAAATAGCATTAAAAAAAAAAAAGCAATACAGCATACCTGAGAAGTTGATGGAGTACTTCTATTAGCAGTTAATGGAGGCTTAAATATGCTGGTGCTGGCGGCATCCTGCAACATCTCTGATTTTCTGTAAGGAAAACCAAACATTTCAGGTTACAAAGCAAAAATCTCTATGTGACAGTTCTTACATTCTAGGGAACAGTGACATTAATTTCCCAGACAAGAAAAGTTTTTTAAGTGGCTGTTTGCCTTCCCCTAGAGACCGAACTTACCTAGACAGTATTAACTCCAATGACTGTTTATCTATTTCACTGTATCCAGGCCAATCTTTCTGAATTTCTTTAAATACATAATCCTTCAGAGAGTAAGAATTGTCCTTTGGACTCAGGGTGGCTACCTAAAGGCAGACATTTAAGAAAATAAAATGTTCATTATACCTAAATGCAAAGCGAAGAAATAATAATTGGTACTGCAAATTGGTACCAAAGCTGCAAACAAAATCACACACCAGTTTTCCATCTTTTTTGTCGTTTTTTACGATGTGAAGATCAAAGCAGCTCACATGTAATGAGCATCAACCTTAAAAAAAATGTGGTAAATTTCAGGTGCAGAAATTGACGCTTAAGAAAATCCAAAATTGCTGCAAACAGGGATGAAAAATAACCTGTGAACCAACTTCTCTTGTGTATCTCTCATCTTAAACTGAATACTGAGAACCAAGGCAAATTATGCCAAAACTTAAACACCCCCAGTGTAAAAAATACACTGACATGCCTAGGGTTTATTTTAGGTTTTACGAATTTTTTTTTTTTTTGTGAAGTGAAGAACACCATCTCTCCATAGAAATTGAGAGTTATCCAACTTCAGGAGGGCACCTGCTGTACTATTTAGGCCTCAAGATGAGATGACAGAGCACACGGCAGAGCCTGGAACAATGTATTTTTTCTCCATCATCACATTAATGATGGCAAAATATCAGTGTTTGTCTTGAGAAAAACAATTGCTTTTCTTTCACACCTGCCTGAGACACATGAAATTTTAGCTTTCTACTGAACGGTCCTATGTGACAACCCAAAGGCCACAAAAATACTTGCTTTAGTACAGGAATGAGTGAATCATCTGCCTCGCTGGTTTTAAGCCATACAAAAGTTTCACTAACTGCAAAAAAGCTGTATTTTGAAAAATCACATCATTCTTGTGGCCTTCCTCTGCACTCACTCTAACAGTTCCATGTCCAGTTTGGGGGCACGTGGTGCTGTAAACATTTGAAATGTAAGAAAATCACAAAGTACATTCTAAAAGTTAAAATGAGCTAGTGTAACCTTGAGACCATTGGTGGGTGAAGTGCGTGCTCGTTTAGACTTCACCACCCAATGTTTGTTCAGAGTATCACAAAATATCGAATTAACTCATCAGCACATTACCACTACATTTTATAGTTTAGACGGTCTTTCTCTCCAAGACACAACAGATAAGTACCATTAATTTGTGCCTGTGCTCATGCCTGTCTTCTTTCAAAGCTTGGAAAAAACCCTAAAATCATAGAAATCACAGAAATACCCAGGTTGGAAGTGACTTCTCAGATCATCTAGTTCAACCACCACAAAAAGATACATATAGAAACAGTAATTCACTTATTAAAGACAAAATTTGAAGCTGCATTCCAAGCAAAGCAAAACTGTGCAGATTAGTTCTTAACAAGTTCAGCCTGCTGATTTTAGATTTTTAATTTAAAAACCACCATTGTTATGAAGCTAAGAGAAATTTTTCAAGCCTCGGTCCTGCTAATTTCTAAATGCAAATGAGTATACTGGGGCAGCTCAAGCTACATGAGGGAAACAGACCCCAAGAGAGTCTCCTCAAACACTGTCAAACTGGAGGCAGAAGGAAATTTCTGCACCTTTTATCCACAAGAGAGCCAAGCTCTATGAATTTTTGCAATCAGCCTGAAGTATAAATAAACCACTTCAAGGACAGGGAAGTGCTGGAGAGAGTCCAGTGCAGAGGCACAGAGACGATGAAGGGATTGGAGCATCTTCCTTCCTAGGAAAGGCTGAGGGAGCTGGGTCTGTTTAGCATGGAGGAGAATGAGGGGGGATCTCATTCATGCATATAAACATGGCAAGGGTGAATGTCAGGAGGATGGAACCAGGCTCTTCTCAGTGACATCCAGTGATAGGATGACAATAGGTGCAAGCTGGAACACAGGAGGTTCGACAAAAACGTAAGAAAAAACTTTGTCAGAGTGAGGTCGACAGAACAGTGGCAACAGGATGCCCAGAGAGGGTGTGGGGNGAGAGAGTCCAGTGCAGAGGCACAGAGACGATGAAGGGATTGGAGCATCTTCCTTCCTAGGAAAGGCTGAGGGAGCTGGGTCTGTTTAGCATGGAGGAGAATGAGGGGGGATCTCATTCATGCATATAAACATGGCAAGGGTGAATGTCAGGAGGATGGAACCAGGCTCTTCTCAGTGACATCCAGTGATAGGATGACAATAGGTGCAAGCTGGAACACAGGAGGTTCGACAAAAACGTAAGAAAAAACTTTGTCAGAGTGAGGTCGACAGAACAGTGGCAACAGGATGCCCAGAGAGGGTGTGGGGTCTCCTTTTCTTGAGATATTCAAACCCCACCTGAATGCATCCCTGTGTGACCTGATATGGGTGTCCTTGCTCTGGCAGGGGGATTGGACTAGATGATCTTTTGAGGTTCCTTCCAATCCCTGACATTCTGTGATTGATTCAATTTGGATGCAAGAATATAGCTCTTGCTAAAGTATGTGTGTCTTCAGGGTGAAAACCTACCAACACAGTCAGCAAACAAAGCAGCACACTTAATATATTGAAGGAGCCAGCTTTTAAAATTCAGTTTAGGAACAAAATTTGTATAAATGTTGAATTTTACTCACTTTAATAGGTTATGAAACACGCTTCTCCTAGATAAATAGGAAATGTTCCTGCTTTACATATTAATACATAATTTACCCACACTCTGTGGGGAGTATTTAAAAAGTGGGAGTCAAGCCACTGCATCTTATGACACTTTAAGAAGCCTTTTCTGAATTGTTGTAGTAAAAATTAACATGATACTCTTGAATGCACAGCTTAGCAGTTCCACCTGACATTGTAGGCATACCAATAATTTTGATGGATATAGAATCAAAGAGCTGGAAGGGACCTTCAAAGGCTATCTAGTCCAAACCCCTGCTATAAGCAGGAGCATTGTGCCCTAGATCAGGTTGCTCAGAGCCTCAGCAACCCTGACTGTGAATTTCACCATGGATGGGGCCTCCACCACCTCCCTGGGCAAACTCTTCCAGTGCCTCACCATCCTCATGGTGGTTAAAAAGGGATTAAGAAGTGTCATATCCATCACAGGACTTCACTCAAAGCAGCACTGGAGAAGCTGCTGCATAAAAAGAGGTTACAAGTAAGATAAAAGAGACAATCCATGAAAACAGTACATTCAAAACTGGACCACCGCATTTTAAACTTTACAATTTGGATGGAACACTCCTCCCTGGATTGCAATTCTAATGAATTCCAAGAGGAGCCAAGTGCCATTTATAGACCATCAATTATGTTCATGTGAAAAGCTAATCTATGTGATTAACAGAGGAGCCTCCTCATAAAAAATCTTCGCACTATGACAGTGGTTTTGATACAGTTCAGAGAAAAAGATGGTCAGCTTCTCTCAGTTAAGCTGTCCAAGTAAGATAGAGGAAGAAACAAGAGATTTGGCACAATGAAGTGAGAAACAGTTAATTAGTGCCTGACATTGAGGCAAAACAAAAACATTATTTCTTTCCTTTCCTCCTCCTCCTGACTTGCAGTTTGGGGCATAGGTATAAAGTCAGTTGAAAAGTCTCAAAAGCAGCAGCATTTCTCATTTAAACAAAGGTACAGCACATCTCAAAATTATGATTAAAAGAGGTGTGGGGGGGAAATGGTTGGCACAAACCCTGTGACCTCACCTGCTGAAGGATATAGCCAAGGGAATTCCTGTCCTTTTGGTGGACACCATCTCTCTGCAAGCGAGCAAGCAGCTCTGGCTTCTTGTAACTCCTCAGGGCCAGCAAGTGAATCACCCTGTCCCTGTAGGGACGCTGGGAAACAGCATTGTGATTCCTCCGAACTAGTTCAGCAGGGTTCGTGGGTGTTGATCTCTTCCTCTTGGGCACCATGTCTGTACTGCATTGTGGTGCTTTTCTGCGCTGAACTGTTCTTCCTACAGGGAAGGTAAAAAAAAGAAAAAGAAAACAATAAAATTAAGAGTGAAATGGGATGTTGGGGTAAGACAAGGAAGTTAATTTAAAAGAATTTACTGATTTTAATCAGCGTTTCAAGATCTATAAGAACACAGAAGACGTGCTGAGCAAAAAGAAATACTCTGTATTTTTAAAATCTGGTAAATGAGTGATACTAGGAGGAAGATTTTACCAATTACTTATATAAGTGGTGCTTTCATTATTCTTGCATTTAATGAGCTCAAGCTCTGAATATCCCAAAATCAAGCATTTTTCCAGATGACTACTTAAAAGTGTGATGCAGAAGTCTTCCATGCAGCTGAAAGATCCCTCATTAATGCTTAGGGAGACTAACTCTGCAAAACTAATTACATCTCTCTCTGCTTAAAGAAATTACCAACTCTTGGTACTAATCACTTCACAGAATGGTTTGGGTAGGAAAGGACCTTTGAGATGACCTTGTTCTGAACACCTAACATCAGCAGGAACACCTCACAGTAGAGCAGATAACATAATCCACACCACATTTTCAGCTGAAATGTTGCCATTTTATTAAACAAGCCCAGGCTTGTCAGAAACAATACACCAAAAAATTAACAGTTCTTGGGACCAAGGCCAGAGAAGTCTTGAAACACAGCCTGCACAGCATTTTAGATCAAAATCTATAAAAACATGTGTTTCTGAAGTGGACAAAAATGTAAATTTGCAACCCGTGCATCCAAAATTACAAAAATAACAGCTCCCAGACTGAACCTCTTTCCTCCAGAAAAAGACCTAAACTTCTCTTTTTTTGCTATCAGACAAGCAAAAAAGAAAGTGTTTATCAGAATATTACAGAAAATCATTGAAATAAACATTCTTTTCCATCCAACAGAGGGTGTGACACAACCTGGGCATTTTTCTGAAGCCAGTAATTTGTGTTTTAGTAACTACTGGTGAGAAAATCTGGGGATTATTCCCTGGTATTACACATATAGAGGCTGAACAGCAAAAATCTGTTGCTGTTCCACAGTGATGGCCAGATCTTTATAACCTTTCTACCCTGAAAGTTCCCTGGACTTTGCTCTTCTGGTTTTCAAGAGCAAACCCAACCAGGTAAACACACACAGTTACACTTCTGGAACAGCATGAACTTGTTAGTTGTTTACTAAGTGCACTACCAGTGTTTTGACAAGTTGAATTCAATAGATCTACAGAAAACCCCCAGAACTGAGAGAAGTGTAAGCAGCAAACAAAACACTCCTCCTAAAGTCATGCCTCTCAATCACTTAAAAATAAAATTAAAAAATTAAAATCACCCTCCCAAGAATTAACATGATTAACAAACTCAATGCCTCATTAGTACTGCACAGAGCAAGAGGCAAAGTCATCCCTGTGCTCTACCAGGAACTAAACCTGCCCTATTTGAGCTTTGTCAATTCCCATCTGAAAACCACAAGTACCATGTAAGGGAATCTGGTGATAGGATGAGGGGCAATGGTTGAATGAGAACAGGCAGGTTAGATAAGACATGAGGAAGAAGCTCTGCCCCATAAGGGTGGTGAGACACTGGAGCTCACCTTGCCTCTATCTGCAGCCAGCACCAGATTCCTTGGGGAAACGGCACTGAGAACTGTATAATAAAGAATCACACAGCCTAAAAACTTTTTGATTTGTGTAAAATTATGAAACTCATAGGAAGATATTAACATTAACTTACCTTACAGTTGAAAAAAAAAAACCCCAAAAACAACCAAACCCCATGATCTCGCACTAGCAGTTGCTTATTAATGGCCAAAATAAATAAAATTTAAGCAGCAACATCAAGTGAGAAAAATTAAACTTCTCATATTAAGCTTATGAATTTGTCTATGAAACTTCCTCAGTGTTAATTTTTTTTAGATTACAGGTTAAGATTAATGTTTTAGCACTGTATTTATGTACTCAAAAAGCATTGCTACAAAACATTAGTCACTGAACCAGAGAAATTATGTACATAGGGTTTTAAAAACTCTCGCCTCCATGGGCATGATTTGAACCAGTCCAGGAATGTAGCAACAAGGACACAGAGGTTTTCAAGGGGGAAAAATGGCTAGTGACTGAATGCAGCAACGGGAGATTGCAAGGTGAGTTAATTAAGTTTGAAAACTAACAAGCATCCAGGAAAAAATGAAATGCAGCCATACCTAACAATGGTCCATGAGGTTTAATAACCTTTGTGCTATGATTGCGTGACTCCTCTTCTGCTTGGGTCATGCGCTCTCGGGTCGTCTGGTAGGAATCACTTGTTGCACACACTGTAATTTTATTCTGTATAGGTCCCAGGAAACTGAGCTGTGAGGCTCCAGAACTATAGAAACATTGAAAAAGGTTGAGTCCAAGCACAGGTCTCCTCCCCTCCACCCAAGGTGGTCTCTAGTGGCCTCAGAACCTGCAAGTACCCAGGAGTGATGCAACTCAAATACAGTTTTTGGCTTCTCATCATAGGAAAGACACTGAGGTGCTGGAGAAGGTCCAGAAAAGGACAAAGGAGCTGGTGAGGGGTCTGGAGCACAAGCTTTGTGAGGAACAGCTGAGAGGCCGAGGGGTTGAAGACCTTGCTCTCTACAGCTCCCTGCAAATAAGGTGTACCCAGGAAGCTCAGGCTTTTCTAACAAGGAACAGGGCATGGGACAACAGGAAACAGCCTCAGGTGAGGGTGAGGATGGACATAGGGAAAGATGTTTGCACCGAAAGGTTAACAAGCATTGGAACAGGCTGCTTAGGGAGGCGGTGAACTTGCCACCCCTAGAAATACTTAAAAGTCATAGAGCTGTGGTCCTGATGGATATAGAATCATAGAATCATAGAATCATTGAATAGTTTGGGTTGGAAGGGACCTTAAAGATCATCGAGTTCCAACCCCCCTGCCACAGGCAGGGACACCTCCCACTAGACCAGGCTGCCCAGTGCCTTGTCCAGCCTAGTCTTGAACACCTCCAGAGAGGGGGCATCCACAACCTCTCTGGGCAACCTGTTCCAGTGCTTCACCACCCTCACTGTAAAGAATTTCTTTCTTATGTCTAGTCTAACCCCCCTCCAATTTATATCCATTGTTTCTAGTCCTCCCATCCGATATTATGTTAAAAATTCCTTTTCCTGCCTTTCTGTAGGACCCCCTCAGGTACTGATAAGTTACTATGAGGTCCCCTCTGAGCCTTCTCTTCTCCAGGCTGAACAACCCCAACTCCTTCAGCCTGTCTTCATAGGGCAGTTGCTCCAACCCTTTGACCATCTTCGTGGCCCTTCTCTGGACCCTCTCCAATAGCTCAATATCCTTCCTGTGTTGAGGGCTCCAGAACTGGACGCAATATGATTAGTGCTAACTTGGCAGTGCTGGGTTAATGGCTGGACTTGATGATCTGAAAGGTCTTTTCCAACTAGAGTGACTATACAGGCCAACAGAGTCTCCTCTCTCCTTTCAAAATGTCTATCCCTCTCCTTGCCCACTCTCCATGTTGGATCAACGATGGGGAATGCCTGCAGTCCACCTTCCATCTAAAGGTGCTCCTGCAGCACTTGGTGACTAGACAGGAAGGCACCTGGGCTGACTCATTTTTGCTTACACTGGCCTAACTATTACTGCTCTTAACATATATGCTTTGTGGCACCTGCCATTGCATCTCCTCTGATCAAAGGAAGGACATGGCTAAGTCAAAGTACTTTTTACCACCCTAAAATTCGCAATAAAAGCTCCAAAAAAAGGTCAAGCATCTTGTATCTCAACACACCACATAATTTCTGAAAGTCACTAAGCTGGACCAAGCTGATAGACAATATTTCAAGGTAAAACTGATAGAGTTCTCTCTATAGCCTAGAGATATATATTGATTCCACACTGTAAAACCAGAGCACTTACAACAAAAAAAAAGACCTTATCGACATACAAAGCACAGCTTTTACCCATTACCTTGCCTTCTGTATTTTTCCAGCACAGAAGTAACTGAACACTGACTGAGATGCTGTGTAATGCCCTGTCCTTGTGCTGGGCAGTTTGAAAATCTGAGTCTCTTTTCTAGCTAAGTCTGCACAAAATTAAGACTAGATAACCAGAAAGGACCTCTGCTGGACTCCTTCTTATTTTTAAACAACTCACTATGTAACACTGTACCAGTTTTCATTAAATTTGCGGGCAATTTGCACTGAGAGCTGGCTACCAGGGACCTTGCAAAAAGCCAAGCTGAATTACATTTTAGAGTAGATCAGTAATACCACATTAAAACCACCTAATGCTGTTCAGAATCATTTGGAGCTAGCTTAAATTCAATCTTACTTTAAAAATACAGTTTTGCTAAACTCAAGCTGTTTCTTCCAAAAGGAGGTGCCCTCAACAATGCTCAGGAGGGCAAGTCAGGAGTGGAGGCAGCACCTCCCACCTTGCCTAGTGCCAGCCTCAGCAGCTGTCTGACACTTTTCAGACACAGTTCAATCCCCCCAGGAAAAAAAAAAAATCCCCTACATTATCCCAGGTCTGCCACTAAGCTATCTGGCTTTTTGCCAATCCCATCAGTTGAAGTGAGTTCACTGAAAGGGCTGTACTGCAGCAGAAGAGACCTAAAACTAGGGGAGAAAGAGGAGGGTGATGATGAGGAGAGCTCTCCTGTTAGGCAGAGAGCTATTAAATCACCTAATTTTCTGATTGCTCACAAAACCTGCTATCTACACAAATCTGTTTTGAAACTGAAGGCAGAGGCTCTCCAGTGACTGAGAATCTGAACAGAGCCTTTTGGAAATGTGCTGGTGTCCCTGTTTGCTATCAGCCTCCCAGATCAATACACAAACTCCACCTGCCATGTTTGAGTTAATCAAATGGGACAAACTGTTATTCAACACCACTGCAGTGCTTCAAATTGACTCTGAATGCATATATATTCTGGGAACTAAAGCCAACTTGATGTAAAAGGATGATATTTTCTTGCCTTCTTGGTAGACGTGAAGACTCAAAGGAACAGAACAAGGCACTGCTGTATTATATTTGGGTTCTGAAATGCCAGGGTCAAGCAATTATGGGTAAGGTCACTGTTTTATGTGGTTCTTAAAATAAGACAACTATCCATCAGGCCCAGCATGCTAGCATGCTGCCAGCCATCACAATGTTTACTTATGGTTGTAGAATGGATCTGGTCTAGGCTTGGACGATACTGAACTCCAAATGCTTTTAAAAATAGCACAAAGAGGTGAGGAAGTACTTAAAAGGCTACTTTTTTAAAGCAAAACCTAAGTAAATTCCATATAAAAGCAAGTATTTATAATTAGCAAGGAATAAGGCTATTGCTAGGAATGAATTTTCTACTGCAGCTCATCACTAGGAGCATGCTTCTGCTGAAGTTTTTTGCTACATGCTCAAAACCAAAGAATCTGCTTAAAAGTGACCTTGGAAAAGAAAAAAAAATTAAGTAAAACTTACCTTGAGACCGTTTGCTTGATGCAGTCAAAACTTCCTTGAGCATTATCATTCCCAACATTTGACATGTAGAAGTTAAACTCATGCATTTCGTTTGGCTGATCAACTTTGGGAATTTTAATAAGCTAAAAAGGATGGAAAAAAAAAAGGAGAGTTTATGTAAAAACATCAATCTGCGCTCCTTTGCTTGCCATGAAATAGAGTTTTAAAGGAAGAACTGGTATTTTTAAAGCTTTGATGTGATTTCAGCTAAAGTCAGCAGAGCATCCAAGCAGCATGTTACCTCTTCCCCCTCAGGAGAATGAATATGCACGTGTGTAACTTGAAATGCAAGTGCTAGAGGGTAATCGAAGGGACCATAGCCCAGCTCTCGGAAAAGAGAAGAGCAATTCGCGTGGACCACATCAGACACTGCCCTGACCCTGTGACTTATTCAGCCCTAACAAAGCCCACATCCAAGAAGGAAAAGAAACAAGCACTACCCAAATTGCAAAACTTCTTAAACTGTGCAAGGTGAATTTCGACTCTTAATGGGACCTAAAAGCCTTATTTGCTTAAATGTCAAGGGCAAATAATTTGTTGTTACAGCTTGACATCCTTGGCGAACAAAGCATTTAGTTCAGAACGTGCTGCCTTCTGCTGGAGCTTAAAAATGTAAATATGAGAAATGACTAAGATGTTTGTTGGCATATGCACATTTTTCAATGTGCTGCTATGCAAAACAATACCAAAGGCACAAAAAACCTCCCCCCTTACTGCTGTCCAGCTGCTTTACCCCAAAGGCAAAATTAGCTCGCAGCAAGTCTAAAAAAGCTATTATTCTGAAATTTTCTTGAACTTTTAATGGGATATTAAAAACAACCAATGAAGATACTTAAAAGCAGTATTCAACAGTCGCTTTAGAGCCGCTCCCTCACTACTTTGCTTGTGGGACTGGACACTCTTTGTAAATGTCACTCTCATTTGCACAAAGTGCTACCACGGAACAATTAACATTAATACTGTAATCCTCACCTCTGGCAGATTTTACTAACTGCCTGAGACAGAGACTTGACATGAAGAAAGACAAGCCACCTAAACACCACAATACTTTTACTTAAGCTGAAAGTGCAAGTGGCGATCTGAGCATTTTATATAGGAAAGGAAATAAATGGGGTGAATTACCGGAAGCATTAACTTGGACTATAAGTGCAGATTTACCTTTTACTGGTTACGACGGTTGATCATCAATCAGAGAAGATGACAAGGGGGCCAAATGACCCTGAATTTAATCAACATTCTGTAAAATTTCCTAGCACTGATGGAATGTTCCAGTGTACTGGTTCTACTACAAAGGCAGCAGGTGTGTATGTATGAATTTGAAAGCGTGAATTCAGCATTGCAGAAGTAATTTTTTTTTTTTTTTGCCTGTCAGGTGCTTTTGGAAAACCAACAAATATACACAGTAATGTGCTGCCCAGAGAGGTGGTGGAGGCCCCATCTCTGGAGACATTTAAGGCTAGAGCTGCTGAGGCTCTGAACAACCTGATCTAGTGCACAATATCCCTGCTGTCTGCACTGGGGTTGAACCAGATGGCCTTTGAAGGTCCCTTCCAATCCTATGATTCTATGAGACTAGGATCATATAAGTCAAGAAATCCCTCAAGAGATCCAGCTGAGCAGAGGGAATCAGGCAGCTGTTGCTGTGTATGCCTGGACTACATCCCCAAAGCTTATTTTCAAAAAAACTTTATTTTCTACTGATCACCCTAAGGAGTAGAGATATGCATGCAATTACCTTGAACATTAGGAATCTCTGGAAGAATTTTTATGGGTAACAAATCCTTGAGTGGGTCAATGTGCCTTGATGGAATAATCTGAAGATTGAAGGTGGCCTTAGACCACATTTAAAAACATGTTTGTTTCTTTTGTGCTCACTTTAGAAAGGTCTTATTTCTCCTAAATATTGAACACTGAGAGTATGGAGAACAAGAGACAGATGCCTATGAAGCTTATGACCAAAAATATCTCCCAGGAACAAACTGAAATGGAAACAGGGAATATTGTAAAGCTTTCCCCCTACACATACTAATTCTTTCCTGGGGAATTCACAAGTTATGACCTGGAGAGAATCCAAGGCTCCCCTCCTACTTCATATAATGGCTTGGGTTTGAGGAGACTTTAAGAACCAGCTCCTTGCCATGGCTAGGAAGACCTCCCACCAGACTAACTTGGTTCAAGTACCATTCAACCTGGCCTTGAACCCCACTCCAGGAATGGGGCAGCCACAGCTTCTCTGGGAAACCTGGGAGAGGAGCTCAGGACTACCAGAGTAAAGAACTTATTTCTAATATCTAATGTGAATCTCTCCTCTTTCAGTGTAAAACCCTTCCCTCTCATCCTATCACTACACACTCCAGCAGAGTCTTTCTCCATCTTTCTTGCAGGCTCCTTCTGGTACTGGAAGGCTGCTAGAAGGTTTTTCTGAAGCCTTCTCTCCTTCAGGCTGAACAGCCTCAACTCTTTCAACCTTGAACTGCTTTGCAAAGACATCCCCACCTCATCCCCCAACAAACCTAGTGAAGTTATCTTAGGGGCACACCAGTAAAGCATGGGGCTCTTGCTAGGCAGTAAGCAGCCTAGAAAGTATTCCTTGCTTTTTTACACATTTTCAGCAACCTGAAGAAAGCAGTTCTTAAACCTGATAAACTGCTAACAGCACCCTGGTCTGCAAAAACCTACTGCCACCTCATGCTCTCAAGATCAGGTCTTACTGCTGTTGACATATTTGCCATTTCTTTCTCTGTCTTGCAAGTCAAAAATAACATTTTGAAAGAGTTTACTGACTTGGCAGCTTCTGCAAATAAGCCTCCTGTTTTGCATAAACAGTCCTTAGGCATGAGGTTTTTATTGTTTGTTTTATTTGGTTTGATTTTTTTGTTTTTTAATCGCTTCAGATTTATACTGTATGTTCTAAAAAGTTTAATACACAATTCAAGGACTTTTTGGCCTAATCAGAATTAAGATACTGCATCCAGTCTGAGATAAGTTTGAGTAACAAGAAGTTTGCTTTTCTTATTTGAGCAATAGTTGTGGAAGGTGCTCAAGAAGCCTTTATTAAGAAAGTGTACATTGCAACTACATTAACTAGTAACACAAACCAAGCCTTTGTTCCCATCAGGAAGCAACACTGCGAGCTTGCTGTCAGCACATTTGTTTCGGAGAAGTTGATTTGATTTGTGTTCAACCATAGAGCAGATTCTGACTGCAATACATTGAAAAGGAATTGGCTATATTTGCTCCCAGCAAAGAGGGAGATTTTCTGAAAAAAAAAAACCAAACAAAAAACCCCCCAAACCTTCACAAATAATGGTTGGTGAGCACTCACCATTATTTATCACAGAATGGGTTGGGTTGGAAGGGACCCCAAAGATCTTCTGGACCCAACACCCCTGCCCTTGGCAGGGACACATCCTACCTGCCCAGGTTGCTCCAAGCCCCGTCCAACATGGGCTTGAAGCTCTCCAAGGCTGGGGAGGCACTGGGCATCCTGGGCCAGGGGCTCACTCCCTCAAATTTCTTTCCAATTTCTGATCTAAATCTGTCCTGTTTCACTTCATTGCTACACACTCCTGCAAACAGTGTTTCTTTCTTGTAAGCCCCTTCAGGTGCTGGAAGACCACTATAAAAAAGCTGTCTCCCGGCAGCTTTCTCTTGTCCAGGCTGAAAAACACTGAGTCTCTCAATCTGTTCTTGTAGCAGAGGTGCTCCAGCACTTGGATCATCCTCATGGCCTCCTCTGGACATTCTCCAACAGGTCCACATCTTTCTTTTGCTGAGGGCTCCACATCTGGATGCAGTGAGCCCAGCTGCCCAAAAAACCCACTTTCTGATTATGTCCTGCTTATGCCTAGAAGACTCAGCATCCTTGTGACACAACAGATGCTACCCATCTGCTTCTCCTGTATGGCCATTAAATGGTACTGAGAGAATGCAGGCACTGAGAGGGGAAAAAAATCCAAACTAAGATGCACCAAAGGCATAGACAAGTGAATGCTCAACTGTGTTCCCTATCAGGTTTGAGTGACCACCTGCTCATTTCAGACCTTTACCTTCTGCATATCTTCTGTGCTTTATTTCACATTTGCCTTCTCACACCCTCTTTCCTGATCAAGGAAAAAAAAAAAACAAAAAAAAACCCACAATCATCTTGAGTGAGTCCACTCATTAACAGACTTTGTGGGAGGCAAGGTGTGGAAAAGGTGGTGCCAGAAGCTGCTGCAGAAGAGTTACTTTACATTATGGAAAATGGAGTGATTGCTTGTTTAACTTAAGAAATTTGCATTAGCATAAAGCTGCAGAAAGTCTTACCCTTACTGTCAAATGCATATCTCTAGGTCAGTGGAGATGCTGAAGGCCTATTTTCTAGATGCAAACTGAAAAGACAGGAGTAGCTGTGCAGATCATTCTTAAATGATGACAGCTGCAGGAAATTTTCTGCCTCTACTCTAAGCTTGCATATGAAAAAGCAACTTCAGTTGTTATGTTTGCATGCAATCCAGAGACAAATTGAACCGACCTCTGGGACCTTCCCCCCCCATCAGATTTTTCACTTAAGTTATGTAGCACATGACAAGTTAAGTAAGGGACTGCCTACTTTGAAGTGCCTGAATCTCTATTGATGATGTGACTTCATAAAACACAAATATTAGGACAGACCTTAACACCACCAGTGTCAGTTTAATATGGTGAGGGGTGTTTTTAAGCACTGTGAAGCTTGGCCAGCAGTGGTATACCTCACTGGTATTTGCTGGTACACCAGCTGCTGCTGCTCCCTCAGACCAGGCAGGGCATTTGACTGTGCCAGTCCCCCAGGGACACAGAGAGCTAGCCTTGCAGAAAGCTGCAGAAGAAGTTAAATAAGTTAAAAAAGGTGTTCTTTGATGCCAGATTCATGAACAACCTTACCTCAGTGAACACAGGCATCTGTGGAAGGCTATTCCTTTCCTGGAGCATCACCAGCTACAACACCAGCAAACAACTGCTTTGCGGCTTTTGGATTTAGCATCAGTGGGCAGAGAGAAGTGTATTAAGTACAGAAGCATGCAGGACAGCAAGGACACTAAACCTATCTACCCACCTTTACCCTTGTGAAAGGGTTACTAGGAGTTAGGACAGGCTGACCAAAGAAGGTATTTAGGCACTGCCTCTGTAGGTATTTAAGACATGAGCAGACACAGAGCTTAGAGAGAAGGTTTAGGGCTGGTTCTTGACAGAGCTGGGTTGATGGTTGGAGTCAATGATCCAAAAGATCCTTTCCAACCTGGGCCATTCTGTGATTCTATTCTATTATTCTATACACAGTGAAACTTACAAAGATGCTGGATTGAGTCTGACAGAGGAAGGAAGAAAGGACTGAGAGTCCTCTTGCATTTAAAAAAGAGGTTTTTCCACAGGACACAGAAAGCAGAAATGGAAGAACTGACCTTCTGTAAAGATTAAGTCATGTACTTTAGAAATTTGAGACTTTAAAAGAAAATGGTAGGTTTTTTGCAGCAGGCTGTTTGGAAACAAAAGCATGCAGAGAATACTTCAAAGTCTTCTCAAACTAAAGGGCAAATTCTGACAAGTGTTTGCTCATCAAACAACTGTGTCACCTGGAGAAGGCCATGCAGATGACCACATCAACAATAGCCTGTTTGGAGCACCCTGTTCCTGCCTCCTGCCTTTCATTCCTCTGCAGGGAGAAGTTTTCCCAGCAAAACCCAGGGCTGCAGACCCTTCCCCATGCACCATCAGGTGGTCTGAGGTGCAGATGGAACAGCACACTGTGCTGTGGCCTAGCCCCACTGTAATCACTGGCCAGACTGGAGCACTTCAGAATAACTCTTGAGCAGCTTTCACCTTCTGTAGGTCTCTCATGATTCCAAATTCTACATCCTCAAACCTGCTTGCAATTTCTTTCCACCTAATGAATTCAGTAGCAGAGAATATCCACTAGAGCAACTCAGACCCTTGACTTTTATCCCCTCTTCTGGGTAATTGAATTCTGGAACTATCATTACCCTCTCTTGCTCTGACATACTGTTCTTGTTGGCTCTCAAACATAAGAACATTTTTCATAATTTTCTCCTGAAACTCTAGACTCACTCCAATTTCTCCAGCTTGTAGCTTTTCGTCACTTCTCTCTGCCTCTTCTGCATCATTCCCACTGAGTCACTCAACCTCTTCCCTTTCTGAACACACCTGCCCACTCCTTCTTGTTCTCCTACACTGTGGAATCATGTCACCAGGTTGACATAAGCATCATATTTTTAGGTTGCCTCCACTCAACAGATGTGTTCCAAGTCCTCTCCCTCCTTTGTCTCTTCTCAGAATTGTTCCAGCCTTACCTCACCAGTGGTTTTCTCCCAGATGGCTACCTAACATAGAATCATAGAGTTGGAAAGCCCTTTCAAAAGTCATCTACTTCCAAGGATATGGCTTAGCTGCTCACAAGCCTGAGCTGGAATCTGCTTCCTGCCCCATGTGGTCATCTGCACCTAGCTCACACCACAAATCTCCACAACAGGATTAAAAATCCCTCAAAGTTAGGCTCCCACTGTTTTTTGTAGATATGTTTCTGATTAATCCACTTTCTGAGCTGAAATTTGCTCAGGGTTTCTCTAGAGCAACACTTTATTTGCCAAAAGGCAAACCCCTGTGACAAGAGAAGGGCAGCCCTCTGCTCAGTGGGGACACTCTACTGCATGTCCTGTAACTTCCAGTTTACAAATATCAAGGAGTGACATTATTTGGATCAATCCTTCAGTGGTTCCTGTGCAGAGTAGCTTGCTCTCAGGTTTAAATCTTTCTTCTGTTGTCTAGATTAAGGCAGATGTCCAGCCTGCACCTTCCAGGAGACAGAAGTGCTCCACAAACCTCCTTGACTCATTTGAAATCTCAAAAAACAGCTCTCAAATATTTAAAAACTCCCAAAAACATCACTGATTTTTGTTTTAATACAAGGAACCTTTTTACAAAATGCTGTTTCCTTCAAGTGCTAAGCCTCCTCCTCCATTTCACTACAGAAAATAAGTGGCCCTTTCTAAAATGAAATTAAGATGCCTTTCTACAGAAATAATGTGATTACACATGACTGCTTTGCAAAAAAAAAAAAAATTCACTACACTAAAGTAATTTCAAATGCATACCTTTTACTGATTGCAATGACCTGCAGAGAAGTGAATAACCCTGAAGGGAGAAGGACTGTCCTTTAGTTTCAGTCTTCTCACCCTTTCCTTCCTTTTGGTTTTTTTGCTCTGGCCATTTTTTTTCCTAAGGGCTTTGTATCTGCTCCCCCAAAACCAACTAGTTCACCTTTATGCACCAGTTCACCCATCTGAACCCAAAGTTGGTGGTGGCTGCCTGAGGCACCAGCATCACAGCTGGAAATTGACAACATCTGTATGTGAGAAAGGTATTTTCAAGTTCCAAGACATGGCAGAAAGACAGCAAAATAAAGGAGAGAAGCCGTAACAGGGAAAGGGCTGTAAATTTTAGACATTATCACTATAAAAGTACTTTGGACTATAAAAAGCCTTTTTTTAAAAAAAAAGCCCTGATATTCTGCATTTGAAATCAATTGCCGATATTCACATTCCTCAGGGCTATTCGGTGCAGCAGATCTGCCTAGACATACTCTGAAATGTCTAATTACAAGGTGTTTCTTAAAAATTTATCTCTATCACTCTTGCACTCCCTGGGTATCCTCCAGCTATCCTGGATACCAGCAGATGTTATCATCTAAGCAGATGGGGAATAAGATGTTCCAGGAGAAGTCCTCCCATCCAGAGGCTGACATGTGCCCTGCTGAAAAAGTTTGTTTTCATAAACACAGATGTTTTATTAACTCACAAATCACAGAGATCTGTGCTGATTGTTCCAGCACCATTTTGGGGGTTCTTGTCCTGGGGAGTTATCTCTAGGCTGACTATGCACAGATAATTTACTGCTATCCCAAATGCAAACCATCTGACCGCAACAACAGATCTCCCTCTCTGCCTTTTGAAACCATCTTTATACTCTCAACATTTTTGTGAGCCCTTCAGAGCAATTCTGGAACAAAAAGTAAAAGATTAAGATTGCTTTTTTCATTTCTTCTCTGCAAAGGGACTGTAGAACCCTCATCTTAGCTTTCTGTTAAATGTACACATGAAATAAAAGCTTCTCTCTTGCATCTTCTAGCATTAGGCTCATTTCTCTACATCCCATGCCTTTTATTTCTCTACGCCAGCTCTTCCTATCCTCTACGGAGGACTGAGACTACAACATGTGTAGCTGGAGATGAAGTACTCTCTTTAAAAGTACCCCTTTTTTCTTTAATACTAGTATTTTATCCTCATGTAATATCCTCATGATAATAGACAATTGCCCAAATTGCAGAAAAATAGAAAGAAAAACCTTTTTTTTTTTTTTCTCAGCAGCATTTAAGGAGATGTCTTGTCACAGGTAACCTGCAGCTCCTGGATACTGATGAACATACCCTGAGTGCTCTTCATTCCAGTGTCCTTCAACTGGAAACCAGACCAGGAGAGGAGGGAAGCCCTTTCAAAGCACTAGGACAGTTTTCTGCTGTGCAATCTGTTTGCTCTGGAAACACTCAGAATATACAGAAATAACGAGCTCACCACTTCCCTCGCACGATGCATACAGTAGTAAATGCCCTGTTTTAACTAGCCATCTGCCCCAATTACCTTAAATTGCTCTCCCTATCACAGGGACTGGGGGATCTAGGAATCTCCTGCAATAAATTCTTTATTGTGGACTTCTTCAATTATGGATAGATTTGAAATGTACCGTAGGAGATTATTGCTTCTGCAGGAAGCAGCAAAGTCCCTGCAGACCTTTCCATCTCTTAGAGCATGGGAGCAGACCTTATAGTTGAGCTAATTTCACAGGAAAGACAACACACCTGGATTAACTGTTACAAAAGAAACAGGAGTGATGCCACTGTAAGTTAATATTTGGCTCTTCAGCAGTCTTGTCACCACTCCCAGACTTTTGACAGCTTTTGGCAATTTTATTTTTTCACTTTTTTTTTACAGCTGAGAATGTCTCCTGCAGCATGGTAACACCTCAGCTCTAACATACCACTGCTTTAAAGCTGCTGCTGCTGGAGAACCTGGGCGAGAGCAGCATGTGAAGGTGCAGGGGGTGGATAATGTGCTTTGGTAATTTTTCTTCCACAGTGTACTACTTGCAGAACTTCATGCTAACAGCTGAGTTAATTATTTATACCTACAGACCTAACTTTGAGGCTGGTTCCTGCTCTATCCCTCACAGCCTGTCATCACAGGGTCAGGGAGCCCATTGACGGGGACAAACAGTCCCTTCTACTCCACTACTCCACAGACAAATTAGCAAATACCCAAATACCACTTCTCTCTTGATGAATTCAAACTGCTCTGTGCTCCGGCCATCTGTCTGCTATTTTGGATGAGGCTCTCAACTAAGGCAGTTACTCATTCCAGCAAGGAATTCTTTTGCCAGTATAGTTTAAATCACAAGTAAGTTCTAAGGAGAAAGGATTTTCTTAGAAGTGCTGTGACTGCTAAGAGAGTCTAACTCCCCTGCAGTGAGCAGGCATGTCCTGCATTAGATCAGGTTGCCCAGAGCCTCAGCAAGCCTGGCCTTTGATGTCTCCAGGGATGGGGCCTCGAGAGGGTAGCATTTTCCACTGTCTCACCACCCTCATGGAGAAGGAAGTTCAGAAGAAGATCTGTGATTTTGTTGGTGAGGGATGAATTGTCCTAACCTGGGGGAGGTCCTGTTTTGGTTGGACCTGCCTGGGAGCAGCAGGTGGGACCACCTGACCTCCAAAGATCCCCTTCCTAGGCAAGTTATTCTGTTCCAGTATCTCACCACCCTCACAGTGAACAAGTTTCTTCCAGTATCAGAGTACCCTTTGGCCAGACTGTTGCTGGGTCAGGGCTGCAGTTTCACACTTTCGCACTTCCTCATGGTGGAAAAAGACCTTACCCATCTTTTTCTCATCCCTTCCTAACAAGCACCATGCAATTACCTGGAAAACTGGATTAGTTAAATGCATCTGAATTAAGACTAACAGCCTAAAAGGCACAGCTTGCGCTCCAGCCTTAAAAAATGAGTCTTCAGTCACCCTCCAAATTTTAAACATTAAGCCAAAAATCTTAAATCATTCTAGTTGGAGGACTGTAGCCTCTATTTACTTTTATCATCAGCTTTAGTTCTCAAATTTGCACCACTGATTGATTGTTTGTAACAGGACCTGTGGCCTTTAGGAAGCTACATTTCCTCGTATTTTCCTTCAAAAGGCTTGAAATATTTACTTCTATGAGAGTTTCAGAAAAGGGTCAACGACAGTCAGCAGTCTGTGGGTATACAAAACTGCAGTTCTGCTTCAGACCTTGAAAACAACCACTTAAAGCCTGTTTGAAAACACCAGCCAACTGCTCGGTTATTACTTACAAGTTACTCCAAATGATTTCAAATTTAGGCTAAGAAAGCAAGAAGAGAAGCATGCCTAAAGCATGATTCTCTTCTGCCTTCACCTACAGCTCTTAAGTAAATAGACAATGAAATATACCTCAAGTTAGGCAGATCTTAAGAATGCCTGTAAGATTTTTTTTGTCAGTAAATGGAAGTGGTTAATCTACTCCATGTTTGTTTTCCATTATAGCAGAAGTTCAAAATACTCACCCCTTGGGATCCTTGAAAATTAATTGAAGGTTGAGAAGAAACACTACCCTAGAAGAGAAAGAAAACAAGTGGAATATAAAGCAAAATGACAAGACTCCACACTCCAGAGTTATTCTGCTGCCAAATGGAGTTATTTTGGTGCCAAGAGCGAAGATGGATGCACTCACAGCAGATGGGAAGGCTCCTCGTGTCCATACCATGATGCAGACCCCAGCCAGGGCATCTCCCAGAACAAAACCAAATCCAGAGCCCAGGAGTGGGGGTATTATCATGCCCAGAAATAACACTGGAGCAACACAGAGAACCCAAGAAAACACTGAGGGGTGTATAAAGTGAATTTGCTGTCACAGAAAAGAACCACAACCCCTTCTCTGCCTGAAGTAACACCACAATGTGAGAGTCTGAGCCTGCAGATTTCTCCCCCCAGGCCCCCGAGTTACAAGTATCAGCTGGAATTACATGATTAACATAGGCAGCTGATAGTCTTCTTGAAAGTTCTTGACAGTGATGGCTACAAGTACCTGAAAGGAGGGTGTAGAGAGGTAGGAATCAGCTCTTCTCCCTACTAACAGGTGACGGGACAAGAGGAAATGATCTCAAGTTGCACCAGGGGGAAGTTAGGATGGATATTGGGGAAACTGTTTACACAGAAAGGGTTATTAAGCATTGGAAGAGGCCGCCCAAGGAAGGTAATGAGCCACCATCCCTAGAGGGATTTAAGAGATGGGCAGACATAGAGCTTAGAGAAATGGTTTAGGGATGGCTCTTATCAGAATCGAGTTGATTACTGGACCAGATGATCTGAAAGGTCCCTTTCAATCTGGGCTATTCTATGTTTCCGTGACAATGCTCAGGCAGGATCCAGAACAACCAGACCACCTCCAAAAATTTCAGAGCTCCTGCCCTTCAACAACATTTGCTTCTTCAGCTCTGTATCTGCCATGGGAAACATACAGTACAACACAAAATAACAAAAGCCACCTCCATAATTTCACAGAACCTATTCTTGTCCTGCAAGGATGGAAGTGTCCTGTACTGATTCTGTGCTTACACCACCATCCATGAAGACTTGTGTTAAGGAACTGAAAAAAAAAAAGGAAAAAAAGAAAGAAAGAAAATCAAGGAGTTTGCTGGTTGGAAACTACTTTTCTCTGCTTCCAGCTGCCTTCTGGTCAGATATGCTTCCTGACACAGCCCAGACAGCAACTCCAGCAGTGCCAGCAGGCACCCACTGATAAGAATATCCCTTTTTAGCAGCAATGCTGACTTTGCTCAGCTTTAGTGAATCCCAAAATTATGCTGCTGGACACAAATTTGTCAGGCAGCTCTCTGCTAACAAGCTCACGTGAAAAGTTTGGTGTTCAGTTACAAATCCTAATCTTTTTCTGAGGTTCTTGAGAATGAAGTTTAATGCTCCACACAGAAATTAACATATGAAGGGAATTAAAAATTTAGAAAAAAACTAAAGTCTTACAGGCAGTACAATGATTGCCTGTCATGCAGGTCCTGTTACATTCTAACAACAGTCACCACCTTCTTGGAGTGGTTCACAGAACCTGACACAAGCTGGTGTTTTTGAGTTTGATAAACACTACTGGCCTCAACCAGACACTCCTCCTGCTTCATTGTGAGGAAGCACCATTAAAAAAATTGTCAATTTATCATAAAAGCAGAAGAGTCTCACCTACCTGCAGGCAGGTGGCCTGGAGAGGCCGGGACTGGAGCAGGGGACCTTGGCCTCCAGCCTGACCTTCTGACATACCCTGTGTCTGAGTGCTCTGCAGCCACTACATGGACCTTAGGATGCAGCAAGCACTTCTTCAACCCCCCCTTTCCTCTGCTCCCCCATGGATCACAGAATTTTTCTCCGCTTCTCTTCTCACAGTGAGGAATGTGAACTTTCAGAGAAGTTGCTCTCTGTGGGGGACCAGAGGTCCCACCACTTTCCCATGCCCATTCCCCTTGTACTGCAAATGTCTTGCACTACCCAGATTCACTTCTACCCTGAAGAGCCAACACTAAGCCAAACCCATTTTGCACATGGTTCCTCCAGTGCTGATCTGACCAGCAGCACCTCTCACCTAACACAAGCCGACCTTTCCTCCCAGCCTGCTCTCATCAGTTTGGTCAGTTAAGCCCAAAAATCCTGGAACACAGCAAACTTGAAAACCCTAATATCCAATACTCGGGGCATAACTCCAGTGTCCTATCTAATTAATCTAAGGAAGTCATCCTGGAAAAACTGTCAGTGCTGGAGCTACGTGCACATTGCAGGAGCAATCAGGCATCAACTCGGCTGAAAACCAAGCTACAAACAGCTCTAAGCACACTTCACTTAAGTAATTAATCTTTATTTCCATATGAAAATTTTATTTAAGATAAAGAATAAGCTCTCCTCCACTGGATGTGCTTAAAACAAAAAATATAGCTAGAGAAGCTCTGAAATCCAGGTCTTAAATCTCTCACTTGTGGGCCAAAAATTCAAGAACTAGCTGGCTTGTCCTCTCCAGACTCACAGTTATGCTTAAAAATTAGTCCTTGGGCAGGGAATGTGCTGCTCACAAGAGGCAAGATCTGCACATACACATGGCACACTGCGAATAACTCAGTTATTAAGAGGGCACCACCCTTGTACAAGAAGGTAATTATCTACTGGTTTTCAGGCATGTTGACTCAGAATGAGCAGAGGATGCTGTCATATCAGCACATTAGAGATTGTCACAGATGGCAATATTTTAATTTGCTTTGAGAATATTTAAAGAGTCATGTATTAATGTAGCAGGTGGACTGAAGAAGATATGGGTGGTCACTAGAAATGCAACCACCATATTGTGGGGTGCTAGAGCCCCTCTGATATGTGCACACAGAGGTAGTATGCCAGGAATTCAGCCTCCTTTGGGAGCTTTTTATTTTTTTATTTTTTAAAAGAAATATACATTGCCTTCACACAATCTGGACAGTACTAAGGAGGAAAAGCCAAAATATTAAAAAAACCTGGCAGATGGGTCCATGACTGTTAAAGCCCTAGACATAGCACTCATCATTACAGCAAGACTACAATCCTACTTCACAAATACCTCCTCATTTATCCACCTATTCATTGTGAGAAGGCATTATTAGCATTATACAAACTGTAACAGAAAGAGATGATTACAATCTGTGCTAACTGGTAGGTTTGGCCGTAAGAGGTAAAAAATATCCAGCTTTTGATTTGCAATGAGAATTGTTGGCACTTGATATTCCTACCTGCAGCTTTTCGGTTCTTTTCACTGCATCCATGACCAGTGCACAGCAGTGGCACTTTACACCAGTGACACTGTCAAACATAGTGACAAAAGCAGAGTGCAAGCACTGCAGCAGGACAAGGTACACAGAAGCAAGGAGCAGAGGTACAGAGGAATGAGGGTCTGTGGTGCACCCCTCCAGTTCAAGGACAGGGAACTGCTGGAGTGGGTCCAGTGCAGAGACACAAATATATGAAAAGATTGGAGCAACTCCCTTCTGAGGAAAGGCTGAGGGAGCTGGGTTTCATAAGCTTGGAGGAGACTGGGGGGGGAGTCTCACTTATGTCTACAAATGTGTAAAGGGTGAATGTCAAAACAGTGAAACAAGCTGCCCAGAGAGGGTGTGGGATCTCCTTCTCTGGAGACATTATACGGCACTCAGATGCCTTCCTGTGTGACCCAATCTAGATGTTCTTGCTCCAGCATGGGGACTAGACTGGCTGATTGCTTGATGTCCCTTGCAGTCTCTGACATTCTATCGTTCTGTGGTCTCATGGAGCCACACAGAAGCACTAGGAGCAGACATGAGCAGCCCTGGAAGAGGGAAAGGAGTGGAGCTGCTGGCTCAGGAGGTGGGATAGTCCCTTCATTGACAAGCTGAAAAATAAATCTACTTAACTGTACTGTGAAACAAAGTTGTGCCTTTCTATGAAGCTATAATCTACTCAACAGCCCATGGTACCCAAAAGAGGAAGATCTGTCTCCTTTCTCCACCCATTCTTTCTGCACCTCATTCCAACTTGCTAACCTAGAAGACAATGTTACCAAAAATCAGTGAAACAGATAATTTTCTGCAATAGAAAGAGATGGAACTTCCCCATTTTCAAGAGTCACAAAACCTCAAAACAGCTCAAGACAGTGCCACTCTGAGTGACATTCTGCTTGACTGTGTCTCTAGAGATCACCTGCACAAGGTGCAAATAAGGTTCTGCCATAGGGTCATCATATTTGCTAGGACGGATGTTAATTGACTAAGTTTTTCCTGGAATCTCATGTCTCACCAGCACAACCTTCTGACACTCAAGACAGAATACACATCTTAGTCACTTCACACCAGACCTCTGATTTAGAATCATAGAATAGTTTGGGTTGGAAGGGACCTCAAAGATCATCGAGTTCCAACCCCCCTGCCATAGGCTGGGACACCTCCCACTAGATCAGGCTGCTCAGTGCCTTGTCCAGCCTGGTGTTGAACACCTCCAGAGAGGGGGCATCCACAATCTCTCTGGGCAACCTGTTCCAGTGCTTCACCACCCTCACCAGGGCAGCCCTGTGTGCTAGACGAGGTAGGAATTCTGAGGGAAGGCAGTGTATCAGTACTATCAGAAGAACTATAGCTACCACCCAGTTGCCCCCAAAGAAACTGTGGGAATAAAATTAACCGACCCATCTCTCACTAACAAACTTGTCTGAAAACAGACTTGGAACCTAGTGACAACATAAAATCACATAGGGACCTTGCTGACAAGGTTTGAATCACATAGTTGGACATTCAGAGACCACCTAGTCCAACCCCCCCCACAGTGAGCAGGGACATCCTGCACTAGACCAGGTTGCTCAGTCCCTCACTAAGCCTGGCCTTCAATGTCTCCAGGGATGTGGCCTCCACTACCCCCCTGGGCAACCTCTTCTATTGTCTCAGCTCCTTCGTCTAACCCTGCCCCACTCTAGTTTCAAACCACTGCCCCTTGTCCTGGCTCCATGCCCTGGCTGATTGCTCCTCTCCAGCTTTCCTGCAGTCCCTTCAGGCATTGAGAGGTCCCCCTGGTCAAATCCAGAAAATTAACTCTACAAGACACATTAAGGCACCTTTTTATGCATTCACGTATGTGCTGGCAGCAGTGTGGGACAACTTGGGTTCTCCAGACTGATGTAGACTCGGGAAATGCCCTAAAAGAACCAGAATGTCCTGTATACTCCTGTTCCATTGATGATCCTCAGCCCCTTCCCTCATCCTCTTCCAGCTGTGCCTGCTGCAGCACACTCCCATCCCTGAGAGATGAAAGGGATGACAATCTCAGCCCCTGGCTGCCCAGCCTAAGCTCCCAGACTTCCTCATCACTACCAGTTAATCCCAGTCTGCTTCTCTCTTAGACTAGGTCTCACCTTCCCTGTCTTCTTGCATTGTCACCTTTGGTTTTCCTCCCCCCCATCCATCTAAGCCCCAAATTGGTAACTTCCCAGCTGCTCCTCTAGGGTGGCATCTCCCCACTGCAGCTACCAGAGCCCATCCTGATGGGCCTTCATCCAAATCCAGCACTGCTGTGGAGACAGGCAAGATACGGTTTTGGAAAGTCCAACAAGGTGTCCATTTAGGAGCTGACCTGAAAGCAAAACCTAAGACATATGCTCCAGCTGTGAGCATCCTCATTCTCAGCACAATGCTGACAGACCTCCCAGAAAGGTCCAATCTTTAAAATTAATGAGTTTCCTAACCCCCAGACAAACCCCAGTAACCTGGAGAAGATACAAACCATGGGGCATGAGGTGATGATTTAAAACTAGAGGAGGGCAGGGTTAGATGAGACATGAGGAAGAAGTTTTTCCTCATGAGGGAGGCAAGACACTGGCTCAGGCTGCCCAGAGAAGTGGTGAAGGACCCATCCCTGGAGACATTCAAAGCCAGGCTTGCTGAGGCTCTGAGCAATCTGATCGAGTTCAGGATGTCCCTGCTCTCTGCAGGGGTGGCTGGACTAGACAGCCTTGGAAGGTCCCTCCCAAGGGCTGTAGCGAAGCCAGAGGAAAGGATTCATGTGATACGACATTAAAACGACTCCCTTTAACCTGTTCACTTTATTCTGCTTCTGAGATAATACTGCAAGAGCCAACTTTTCAGCTAAGCCAGCAAAACGCATTTATTTTTATTTTTTTGCTGGGCTGAGTTTCTGCACAGAGGGTGGAGTCCCACGCAATAGCTCCAGCTAATCTAATCAGTAAGGTGCCACTGGAAAAGAGAGGCTCTGCTCCCACCATTTATCCTGGCCATGTGGTCTCGGAGCCCTCTGATCGTGCTGGCCACTATGCTTCTCCATCCATCACGAAATCAGTGTGAAAAAGGAACTCAAAAAAACCCACAACTAAACAAATTGATTTGAAAATGTCCCAGGGGGCAATACATGGGAGGGAGGGGACAGCAAAGCCTGAGTGTGGTCCTACTGGCATTATAGTATTTTCCATTCTTTAAATTAATATGGCCATGGATGATGCCTAAGGATCTTAAAGCACGCTGCTCCACACTGTGGAAGGAAATGTAGGCAAGAACCTCATCCACCACCCAAACACAGCCAACCCTACAGCAATGAAACACAATGTGATCAGGGAATTGGAATTTGTCCTCACCCACACCACAATGCAGAGGTCAGCCTGCTGAAGAAAAAGAGTCTCTCCTCTGCATTTCTGAAGGTAGAGGAGACAGGAGAATTTAAGAGCCTTTTGAGTTATGTTTACCTGTCATGCCAGCAAAGAAAACCCTCGTCAGTGGTTACAAGAGCAAGGGAGTGCTTAATTTTTTATGGAGACTGCTTAAATTTGAACATATAAATTGACACAACTAAGCATACAGAGTATAACATGCTGCCTATGTCCACAGGTGACAGAGGGTGGGTCATAAGAGCGTTATCCTGATTTCTCATCTCTGCACCCTCTCTGAGACATCCAGGATCCCCAGCTCAGAGCAGCAGCAGAACAGTGGGTTGCCCTCCCCATATTCCCTTTTTGCCACCTTCCCCACATTCCCTTTTCACCACTTTCCCCAGTTCTATTCCAGGGTGACTTTAAGCCCTCACTGCAAATTTTTTATTTGCACGGTCAGAACTGAAACGGGTCAGAAAAGCCGAAGAAAGCTGGAGAAGAAGGCAGTGCCAGCTGCTGACCATGAATCTCATCCTCCTGCCGCACCTACAGAGATGTAAAAGCCAGCAGAGCACAACTAGACCTACCTGAAGAGGAGATAACAGAATGAAATAGTGTCTTTGCCTCACCCTCATCCCTCCCCAAAACGCTGATGTTTTTCTCAAATGTTAGGAAAACCAAGCAAAAAAACGCAAACATCTGTGGTGAGATAACAGTAGGGTCTTCTGCCAGTGCCGAAGCTAGATTGAACAGGTTTAAAATATGACCCATCTTAAACCCAGAAATTTCAGAGGCTGAAAGAACAGACCCGGAAGGGTTTTTTTAAATGTTCCCTTATTCTTCCACTCGCCACTCCTGAAGTGGCACATCCAAACTCAGATGGAGTAGACAATGGAAAGCAGACCTGCGGAAAGAGTCGGGAGTCTCTCACAGTTAGGGAGGTGAGGGAACGGGCTGGGGGGGAGAAAAAAAAACTCAATTATTTTCTTGATCATGACGATCACAAACAACTGGCAATATCCTGATGATCTGGC
The DNA here is from genome assembly GCA_013400935.1 of Turnix velox. Classification (NCBI taxonomy): domain Eukaryota; kingdom Metazoa; phylum Chordata; class Aves; order Charadriiformes; family Turnicidae; genus Turnix; species Turnix velox. Next base: position 114,627 of record VZTY01031762.1, read on the forward strand.
ATGCATTACTCATTTCTCATGCAAAATTATATTTACAAGGAAATTGATCCTGGTGTAAAAAAAATTAATTTTAAAAAACCCAAACGAACCCAAAACAACCCCACAGGTAAATAATTTACCCAGAGTAGTTTTATAAATCAGAAATAATTAAGCTTCTTCCAAGATGTATCTACCTGCAGTAAAAGAAGCTGTTTTACTACAGTCAGCACAATTCCCAACACTGTCACATGTCCCAGAACGCAAAAGTGCCCCACTCGGAGCCACCACATCACCCACCGGTGGCACCTGTGTCCCCTATGTGTCTCTGCTCCCACTGACATCCCAGACACGGAGCGAGAGGAAGGTCCCATCCTCAGTAATGCGCTCCCTTACTGAGACATGTGCCTTCCCGACATCTCCACCGGTGTGTCAACCGCATCCCACCGACCTCTCCCAACATCCAATCTCAAGACCACCTCCCTCAGCCCAATTCAACGACTCTAATGAGCACAAGGGCTCCCAGCCCCATCGAAGGGGACTGTGACCGCAAATACCGAGTCCCGCAGTCACTTTTGGTCGTGGTCCCTCACTCCTGCTCCCCATCCTCATCAACTCTACCTCCACCGACTCCGCTGCCGTCCGAGCTGCCGCTTGCCGGGCAGCCGCGCTCCTTCGCCCTTCCAGCGCTTAATGACCCACACATTAATTGCTAGCAAGTCGTGCCGTCTGACAGTTGGCGAGATGTCACGGCGCCGGGAACGTGCCACAACCGACAACTCGCCAACCGATCGCTGCCCGGGCGAGGGGTGGAAGGGTCCCGGAGTAACTCCACGGGAACCGAAAAGCAGGTGTCACCCCCCACGTACACACATACACACACAGAGACACACACATGCGAAACACCGTCCGGGTGCCCTTTCGCCCCTCACCTGGCTACTCTGGTAGCTCTCCAGCGCCCGGAAAGCCGTCTCGGTCAGCCTGACGTGCATCACGCTGATGCCTTTCGGCCCCTCGCCGCAAGGTATGCTGTACTGCTCTCCGTCCCGCAGCTCCGCCATCTTATGACCCCCCACGACAACCACGACCGCTGCTGCTGCTGCTGCCGCTGCTGCCGCTGCCGCCGCTGCTGCTGCTGCTGCTGCTGCTGCCGCCGGACAAACGCCGCTCCCACCTCTCTCTGCCTCTCACAGCCGGCCATGAGGGGGCCTTTACACACCTCNAGAAGCCTGAGGTCGGGTTTTGCCGGGGGGGGAGGCGGTTGGTTAATGCGTCCGTGGGGAACGAGGGCGGCCAAGGGAAAAGGGGAAAGTGTTGGGGTACCACCGGCTGTACCCCACCGATGCCGCG
>VZTY01031762.1:115975-142716 GCA_013400935.1 Turnix velox
GAAGCTGGACCGGGAGGGTGAGGTGAAGGGAGAGCGGCGGGACCCGGGCCTGCAAGTAAGATGCGGCCTTATGTGGAAGTAATAGGGAAAAACTGGCTTCTCTCAAAGTGGGGGGAGGCGGAGGGGGGAAGCGGGGAGGAAGGCAACTTCAGGGTCTAACCCACTGGCTTTGCTTCCTGCTGCACTAATTACTTTGTTTTTCTTTTTCCCTCCATACATTGGGCAGGGGTAGAGGACCATCAGAAGTTTTTTCTCATGGGAATAGTAGCCCAGGATACCCAGATAAGATAGGTGGTGGAAGCCCCATCCCTGTAGACATCCAAGGCCAGGCTTACCGAGGCTCTGAGCAACCTGATCTAGTGCAGGATGTCCCTGCTTACTGCAAGGGGTTGGACTAGATGGCCTGTGAAGGTCTCTTCCAATTCAACATATTCTGTGATCCCATGTTTCTGTAACAGCTGAAGCAGCTCAGGAATCAAGTGTAATAATGATGGAAGGCCCTAAGGATGATGCTAAGGCTGGGGTGCCTCTGTCACAAGGACAGTCTGAGAGAGCTGGGACTCTCNTACTGCAAGGGGTTGGACTAGATGGCCTGTGAAGGTCTCTTCCAATTCAACATATTCTGCGATCCCATGTTTCTGTAACAGCTGAAGCAGCTCAGGAATCAAGTGTAATAATGATGGAAGGCCCTAAGGATGATGCTAAGGCTGGGGTGCCTCTGTCACAAGGACAGTCTGAGAGAGCTGGGACTCTCCAGCCTGAAGAAGAGAAGGCTGCACCTGGGGAGACCTCACAGAGGTTTCATTGTACCTGAAGGGGCTCCAGGAAAACTGGGGAGGAGCTGTTTGCCAGGGCATAGAGCCACAGAATGAGGGGCAGTGGTTTGAAACTAGAGCTTCCCTCAGTTAGATGAGATGGTGGGAAAATTTGCTGTTAAAAAAGGGTGGTGACACCCTGGAACAGGTTTCCCAGACAGGTGTTGGAGGCCCCATCAAGCCTGGAGACATCCAAGGCCAGACTTGGTGAGGCTCTGAGCAGCCTGATCTAGTGCAGGATGTCCCTGCTTACTGCTGGGAGTTGAACTAGATGTCCGTGGAAGAACCCTTCAACTCAGTGCATTCTATGTTCCTATGTTTTTATGATTGCTGAAGCAGCTTTCTCTTGGTAACCAAAGCTGATAATAGAGTGTTTCTGTGGAGGTCTGTTTCTCCATGCTGTAAAATGTGTGAGGGAGCTGCCTGGCAGCACCAAACTGAGCAGCAGCCTGTCCTCAAACACCCTTGGGTGTATGACTCAGTCCTCAGGGTGCCCTGTCATGGTCAATCAAGTCTCATACAGTTTGTCAAAATCCCTCAGGGCCTTTTCTCAGCCCATAGTTTCCTAAAAAGAGACAAAGGTTCCTATGTGCTCCACAGAAGGATCTGATGGGGTTTATCACCTACCAGAATTACAGGCCAATCATTCTACCAACTGCAGGTTACCATATCCATAAGTCATACCCATGGAAGATATTGACATCTTAAAATTATTTTACCTCCATTTTCCATATATACAATCTTACTCTTGTTCTACCATTCATCTCAGCTGACAGAAGGAGAAACATAACTTGTCCAGTCTTTACAGAGTTTAATAGTATGCTATTTAAGATGTGCCCTAGTCTGGTCTCCTGGCTGCTGTGTTCAGATTATGATTTACTGCTTTGGTGTCTATTTTTCACCAGGTTTGTTCTTTTTTTTCCACTTGTGGTTGCTCTTTCCTCTATAGGCTGAAGTCTATTTCTGATGCACACCCGCACACATGCATGTGTCTGTGTAGATATTCATGCTTTTGTCTATGTGTGTGCCCTCACACTAACCCCTTTCTTCAAGCCATTTCTCCATGATTAACAGTCTAGCTTCCCTTTTTGTGGTGAGGATTATTTCCTGTCTAAACTAAGCAAATAAAATGCATAATAGGAAAGTGAATGTTAACACTCTCTTGACCACATAGTCAATACAGTCTCACATCTTATTTAGGGCAGGCTTAAGTCCTGTAAATGCTATACCTGTAGGTGTGTCTGTGCAGCACTCTGTTGCAATCACAGTTGTCTGTAGATATTTCTTTGCAAGACTGGTTCTCTGGAATGCGAATCTTCGTTAACTTGGCTGCTTTATTATATACATAATAACATCTCCGGGGCCAACAGGGCACGGAGAGCAGACATCAATGGTTTCTTCAAAGGGCCTCCATGTGAAGTCTTCGAAGTTTTCACCGGGTCATCATATATGCAGCAATGCAGAGTCTGTACAAAAGTAAAGACAAGAACATAGAAGGTTAAAAAAATTTGAAAGTGTTGAAGAGAACTTATGCCTTTGGAAGTCTGTCAGCCTTCCACTACTGTTTGCCAGGGCATGGAGCAACTGTACGAGGGACAGTGGTTTGAAACTAGAGCAGGGCACGGTTTGATGAGACTTTAGAAAAAGTTCTTCCCCATGAGGGTGGTGGTGCACTGACCAAGGTTGGCCAGAGAGGTGATGGAGGCCTCATCAAGGCTGAAGACATTGAAGACAAGAGTTGCTGAGGCTCTGAGCAACCTGATCTAATGCAGGATGTTCCTGCTTACTGTAGGTGGTTGGACTATATGGCCTTGGTAGGTCCCTTCCAACTCTATGATTCTGTGAAAGTCAATCCACCTCCTCTGAACTCTGTTCCCTTAACACATCTTGGCATTGCTTGACCCTTTGGGAAGTACCTTTTACCTTTTCTCCTAGTTGTTTGGGATTTTTTTGGGATGTGCAGTGTACATAACAATTTCTCAGATAAAGAAAAACCTGAGAATATGGTGGTCTGCTTCAGCTCCCAACTTTAGGACTTTTCCATCTCCTTCCCTCCAGTAAGCTCCCAAGCACATCACCAATGGTGGATCCTCTGCCCCACCAGCCACCTCAGGAAAAGCAGAAAGATCTTTTCCTGTGAGATGTGTAGCTAAGGAGCTTTAGTAAAACCAGCCAAAGTTTTACAGTAGAAAAATAAATACACCTTCAGCAACTGCAATTTATGCTCATTTCACCCACTTGCAAATTTTCTTTCTCATGTTATTTTTTGTTCATGAGGACATGCAGAGTGCAAACAGTTTTTCATAGGAAATGAAATACTTCTCATCATTCAATTGAAATTCAGGATATGGCCCAGCTCTTGTTATTTATGATCAGGATCAAAGTGAAAGAATACAATGTGAAGCTCGCAGAAAAAAAAAAATGGACATCTTACCAGGTGGTGGGGGGCATCTCAGCTTGCTCTTTGGTTTTACAAAGTGAGGCCAAATGTCTAATCTTTACAAAGATTATTGATTAGGAAGAAGTTCTTTCTCATCAAGGTGGTGAGGCACTGGCACAGGTTGCCCATAGAGATGGTGGAGACCCCATCCCTGGAGAAACTCAAGGCCAGGTTGATTAGGCTCTGAGCAACATTATCCTGGTGCAGGATGTCTCTGCTCACTGCAGGAGGATGAAGTAGATGGCCTTTGAAGATCCCTTCCAGCTCTATGATTCTATGGGGTCTCAGACCCCATTCCCAACAACTGTTCCAAACAGGAACTCCTGCATGAGTTACACAGGTGTCAGTGGCCTTGTCTTCTCTCTGCTGCAGCATTTTGGGTCTTTAGGGCTTGCCTATATAGGAAAGAACCCACCGTCCTGCCAGTGTGTGAAGTTACACCTTTTTAATTAAAGGCATGATTGCATGCTGAGCTGCTTTAAACCAGCACAGCTTTGTAAAGGGACACCTTTATACTAATGACAGAAGCCTCTTTCACAGTAAACTGATTCAGCTTATTTTGCAGAAGTGAATTAAGAAATGTTGATACAAACTGCTTTAGTGGCAAGCAATAAGTGAAATAATTTCTTCCACTGGCACAGGTAGATGGGGAGTAAGTATTCTTTTCTTTCTCACTCAGTGTGCAAATCCCACTCTCAGATGAGCTCTAACATCTGTGCAATTTTTACACCTTCTGATAATTATTTTTCCACTGCATTCTGTGGGCATCAAAGTGAGAAATCTAATTTTCTCTCAAAAATCTGAAAAGTGTTGTTTCTTTCCAGTACTTGCTCTCTGAAAGCTTAGTATCGATATGTAAAGTTTGGAAGGTCTTTTTTGCTGTTTGAAGTGGGTAAGAAAGGTGTGCAATGGGAAGGACTGGTTGTGTATAATCTTTCCCCTTCTATGGTCTGCTTTGCCCTAGAAGAGCTTCTGGGAGAAAGAAGCTGTAAAATAAGAAGCTTGGTAGCTGGGCAACGGCGTCATTCATCCCTGGCCTCTTGAGGGTTGACAGTATGCACCGAGGGGAGGCAGCGGGTGCATAGGAGTAAAAGCCAGATGTGATTCAGAGGTGCTCAATTATGCTGGCAGGAATGGCCGAAGGGAGAAATGACAGATGAAAATGGAGTATTTTTTTGTTACTTCTGCTGCTTTCCCTGTATTTTATTCCCTACAGAAATGAGCTTTGGAGGCTTTTAACACTGTAGGATGTTTATATGCATGCACAAAATTAAAGAGCTGAAGCCCTAGCTGTGATTTTAAGGCTTTTGGTATGTTAGCTTGCACGCTGCTGTGCTGTGTGGTTTAGCTGACACCTGGTAGTAGCTATCAGACTAGCATTTCTGTGATGCTGTTGCTGAAAACCAGCATTGCTTTGGTCTGTGTTCAGTAGAGGAGGAAGGAGAAGGCAATGCTTTGGAAACCCTCTGTTTCTGGCAATGGCTCCTCAGCAGAGGGCTCAGCACCCCTGAAGTGCCACTGCTGCACCAGAGATGTGTAGGCTAGAGGTGCCTAATAAAGGTGACTAATTGCAAATGCCTTGCACAGCTGCAAGTTTTTGGCATGATCTTGCTCTGGCTAATGTCAACAGCAGGACATTCACACACTCCTCCTCCTCAGTACGATGAGATCTCACTGGTGGTTGCCGTGACCCATCCTGGGAGGTTTAGGGTTTTTCTCTTTTTTTCTTGTGCTTGGTAATTGATGGTACTGAGTCAAAGTTCATGTGGCTGCACGATCTTATGGTGGTGGGGAATCAAACCTACTGAAATGTGACCAGTTTGGATAAATAGCATCCCTAAAATTTAAACATTAGAAAGTTCTTCCCCATGAGGGTGGTGAGAAACCAGCCCAGGTTCCCAGAAGAGGCTGTGAAGGCCCCATCCCTGGAAACATTGAAAGCCAGGCTTGCTGAGGTTCTGAGCAACCTGATCTAGTGCAGGATGTCCCTTCCAACTCTGTGATTCTAAGTTGCTAGGGCTAATGAACATGCTTAAAAAACTAATAATGTAGCCAGAATTTGGGGAGAAATAGCCATTTATTGCTGCAAAGCAGCCAGTTCCATTATTTGTGCCTTCTTTTCATGCACTGTGAACTCTTTGTAGTTCATGGAGCAATGGAGGCTGGAGCTATAATTCACTCTGCTGGAGGAGTGGTGATTGATGTAGACACATTCTGTGGTTTGCCAAGAAAAACGTCTCCTTTTTCTCTTTAAACAAGTTCAAAACATACATTCACAGATAGTGGAAAGGAAAACATTTAAGTGTATCTAAGATATTATCATTCTTAGTTTTCAACAGTGAATAAGTTACAAAGATGTCAAAATGTTGCTTTAAAATTCAGTGCAGTATTGACTTTTTGATCTCCTTGACCACTTAGGTGGTCCTTGTGCTGCATTCAGAAAGTCGGTGTAAGTCAGTGAAATACTGTCTTATTATGTAAACTGTGCCAAGTTACTTACTACACAGTCTCCTTTTCATAGCTAACACTGTAATTGCTAATCCATGGGATCCTTCCTCACTGTAGCAGAAAGTGAAACTATCCCATCCCTTCTCATGGACCCAACAAAACAGAGGAATACTGAAGAATCAAGGTTTTCCTACGCAGTCCAAGTCCTCTGTACAGCCACTTTCTACATCTGCATAGGGATGAGGTTGAGCTTGCATAATTGCAGGCTGGTAGATGATTTTTACCGCTGTGTAACTGTCTGGGTGAGACTGAGAGGCGTATCATTTTCACATTGCCCGAACGGATTATGTAGATGTAATATTGACCCGTAAAAGGCACAAGAAAGATCAAAAAGCATTTAGAAAGCAGAATTATTTTGTTTAACATCCCTGCAGTTTTGAACTAATGAGTGTGATCCATCAGTCCTAAAGCTGCACTTGTGCCTGCATGTGTTTGTGTATAAATGTTTATGATAACTAATTTTGTGGCACATATATGAAAGCACATGTCCAGCAGGTAGAGACAGGTGATTCTGCTCCTCTGCTCTGCTTTGGTGAGATCTCACTGTGTCCAGCTCTGGAGCCCTCACCACAAGAAGGACATGGACCTGTTCAAGAGGGTCCAGAGGAAGTAATGAGGATTATATGAGGGCTGAAGCCCCTCTGCTAGGAGGACAGGCTGGGAGAGCTGGGGCTGTTGAGGCTGGAGAAGAGAAGGTTGCACCCGGAGAGAACTCACAGCAGCTTCCACTGCCCGAAGGGGCTCCAAGAAAGCCAGGGAGGGGCTGCTTGCCAGGGCACAGAGCCACAGGACAAGGGGCAGTGGTCTGAAACAAGAGCAGGGCAAGGTTAGATAAGATACTAGGGAGAAGTTCTTCCCCATGAGGGTGGTGAGACACTGGCCCAGGTTTCCCATAGAAGCCATGAAGGCCCCATCAAGCCTGGAGATATTGACAGCCAGGCTTGCTGAGGCTCTGAGCAACCTGATCTAGTGCAGGATGTCCGAGCTCACTCCAGGGGAGTTGGACTAGATGGTCTTGGAAGGTTCCTTCTAACCTGATTCTATGATTCTGTCATAGCAGGATTTTTGTTTTCAAAAGGCAGTTGAAAACATGAAAGAAAAGGAAAATGGTTTGCCATAACTTAAATCTACCAGACATCACTGTAACTTTTCTCCACTGAAATACAGCAGAACTGTGAAACGGATATGTTTCTGCACAATGTATGTTGACTCCTGCCATCTCTCCTGCCATGAAGCAGTTTCCTTTCTTTATCTAGCCTAAATAAAATTAAAAAAAACCTACCCAAAACCAAAAAAAAAATCAAATAAAATAATTTTACTGTAGACAAAAGAATGGGTTGTATGTACGTTGTCTGCATGCCAGTGACGTGCCATGCTGGCGTGGTGACTGCTGGGAAGCCCTTGCCGCATCCTGCATGTGACATCCTGCCTTTGCTTTCAAAAGTTGAGTGGCTGTGATGCGTTCTAAATTCCCCTGGATAATGCGAAGTTGCTAAGGTAACTGAGATTTGGATGAAGAAATAGGAGAATGAAACAGTAATTCATCTGTCTGGAGGATGTTATCCAGTTGTGTAATCACTTGAACATGAGCGTCATCGTGTCATGACAGTCTGACATTTCTGTGGCAAACGCTGTTCTTTTATGAAGGAGCAGCTTTAGATGCAAAAGGATGAATGTGTGTGGCTCTCTGAAATTCTCTAGGGGTTTTTTTTCAACTGAATTAGACAGGCTGAGAGAGTTTGGGCTGTTCAGCCTGGAGAAGAGAAGGCTGCAGGGAGAGACCTCACAGCAGCTTCCCAGTACACAAAAGGGCTAGTAGAAAGATGGAGAAAGACTCTTTGCAGGAGTGTGTAGTGATAGGATGAAGAGGAACAGTTTCAGACTTAAGGAGTGGAGATTCAGATGAGATCTCAGGAAGAAATTTTTTGCTGTGAAGGGGGCTGAGTCCCTGGCCTATGTTGCCCAGAGAAGCTGTGGCTGCCTTAGCCTCAAGGGGCTTCAAGACCAGGTTGGGCTTGATTTTGAGCACTGTGAGCTGCTGGGAGTTGTACCTGCCCAGTACACAAGGGTTGGAACCAGATGATCTTTGAGGTCCCTTGCAACCTAAAACACTCTGTGATTCTCTGATTCTATGAATTACTGCTTAATATTAGATAGAAAGCATAAGTAATTCTGAAGACACACAGGAAGACACTGTAGTTTGGCATTGTGTTAATGGGATGACAGTGTGGTTCATGGGAAGATCTGTAAGATAATTTTGTTGGGGTGGTGTTGCTCTGTTTTAGGTATTTTTTGTATTTTTAGGCCATGATCCCAAAAGACCATTTATGATAACAGATTCAATAGTCATGTTAAGTGTTTGCAGAATGAAAGGTAAACTAAAATCATGTGTGTCCAAAGCAGAAGTGCTAGCAATGACTTGCTCTCTGCTGTGAGAATTTAATAGTTCAAGTGGTGTTAATGCACTGTTTCTCTGCAAGTCTCTTTCAGTTATGAGGCATGGAATTTGTTTCCCTGGCTGGAGTATAGAATGTTAAGGTGTTTCTTACTCGTTGAAACAGCAATGTTTTTTGCTTTAGGGTCTAATAAATGGTCCAGAGCCATTTGATGCATTGGGTGCCATCAGGGAGCTTGTTGCTCTTTCACACTATCACTTGAATATCACTTCCCACTTGTGTCCCACTGCTTAATCTCCTGCTCCTGAAGTGAGCAGGAGTTCTGGAGAGACCTTTCTGCAGCACCAGGAGTACTGCACATCAGGATATCAGTGGATCAGTGACTGAAAATGAAGCTGTTACCGGCAGGTTTCCTACGCCTGAATTCCACTTCCCTTCATAACTCCTCTTGTTCTGCCCAGAATTCCACTTTTTAAACAGTCCTACCTGGTCTGGTGGTCATTCCCACCCTCACCCCCTATTTCTCAAAGAGAAGAAGATTAATCTTCTGTGTCCCTCCCTGCTTTCTGGGCATGGTGCTGGTTGGAGGTGGCAGGAGCATCACTCCAGAGCAGAGTGGCATCTAGAAGAGGGCACTCAATATCTGCTGATGCAATGGAGGAAGGAGATTGTATACCACACTCCGTGGTTTAGAAACCTTGCGCATTTCTAATGAAGATTCATCTAATTTAATACAGTAATTGATGTCCAAAAATAGTGTAATTTAAACTGGCATATTCCTGTCCTAGAGGTTTGCACCAGTTCAGCCCTATTCATAGAATCATAGAGTTGGAAAGGACCTTCAAAGCTCACCCAGTCCTACCCCCAGCAGTGAGCAGGGACATCCCACACTAGATCAGATTGCTCAGAGCCACAGCAAGCCTGGCCTTGGATGTCTCCACTGTATCTCTGGTCAACCAGCCTCTTCCAGTGCCTCACTACCCTCATGGAGAAGAATTTCTTCCTCATGTCTCATCTAACCCTGCCTTGCCCTAGTTTCAAACCACTGCCCCTTGTCATGTGACTCCATGCCCTGGCAAACAGCCCCTTCCCAGCTTTTCTGTAGCCCCTTCAGGCACTGGGAGTCCACTGTGAGGTCTTCCCAGGTGTAGCCTTCTCTTCTGCAGCCTCAACAGCCCCAGCAATTTCAGCCTGAACTCATAGAGAGGGGCTTCAGCCCTCTGATTATCCTGGTGGCCTCTGGACCCTCCCCAGCAGGTCCATGTCCTTCTGCTAAGAGCTCCAGAGGTGGAGGCAGTAACTCCAGGTTAGGTCTCATTAGAGCAGGGCAGAGGCAGAATCACCTCTCTCCTCCTGCTGGCCATGGCTCTCCTGATGCAGCCCAGGATACTGTGGGCCTTCTGGGCTTGCTGGAATTGGCTGGCACACACTGCTGGCTCATGTCTATGCCCATCCTTAGCCTTTGAATACTACATTCCATCTTAGGAAGCCTCACACTGGAGCAAAATCACTTTGTCTCCCTAAAGACTAAGAAACTGCAAAAACTTACCATAAAATCACTTGTGATGAATTGTGAGAAATCAAATATGGAAGTCATGTAAGAAAATGGTGTTTTCTTCCTCTTGGTGTTCAGTATCAAGCCAGCAACAGCCTCTTCTTCTGACCTCTGTGTCTGTGTGGCACTGCCAGCACTTGCTCAGGGAGAAAAAGTGAAGAAACTGATGGAGACAGACTGGCCTGTGCTCTGAAATTATCTAGTGGTTTTTAAACTAAAAATTACTGCTTAATATTAGATAGGAGGGAAAGCACTGGTATGGGATTCAAACAGAGTTCACGGGGTCGTCTTGGCCACCAACATAGTTGTGTGGCTATAAATGAGATCAGAGCCTACAGGCCACCCTGCCTGCTAGGGATGTTCCCACCTTCGATTCTCCTTATTCTTTTCATCTCCCCAGTATCTCTGAGTCCTATCTGGTGCTTTCAGGCTTAAAATATAGGTATGAAAGTAAATCAGGAGCAGTCTTGCTAATTTCATGAAAAGCTGGATAGACCTAAACTTTGGTTTCCATTCCCTTTAAAAATGTGACTAATAATCTATAATGTTCTTAGTTTATCTCATGAATGAGCCCTTTGTGATTAGACTTTCTGAAAATAGCCAAGTGCAAGGCAAATGTTATTAGAAGAAAATTAACATGACTTTTGCTTTCTCTTCTTCCTCTTGGCTTTAGAGGTGAAAATAGGGTATAATTGCATAATTTTTATAAAATGGGGAAGATAGGACTGTGGAAAATAGGAAGAGAGGGAAACTTTCTGAGTGTAGCACCTGATTTCAATTTTTTTCTCTTTATTTTTAGCTTGCAGATCCAGTAAAACCTTCCAGGTTCCTTGAGCTTTCTTTTCGTACCACTTTTTATCACTCTTCATACCAACTATCTTTTATTTAATTGCTGGAATGAAATATAGGGAATAGTCAATATCACAGGTTTTTTTTTTTTTTTACTCTGCACTACTTTTGCATAATGTAAAGCACAGTAGCCTTGATGTGCTTTCTTGTGGAAGCTGCTAGACTTGCTTCTTGTTAAAATACATGGTTGAGTGCTTGTTGTAGGTTTAGCCCTTATTGTAATTTTATTCTATAAATAGAAATACTGCCTCTCTGCAATATAATGCATGTCTTGTGTGCCTCTGCTATGCTGGAGAATCATTAAACCAATTAGAGACATGTTTTTCCTGACTATAATTTCTTTGAGACTTGCAACCTGTAATTTATATGTAACTTAGTATGTAGCGAGACATTTGGGTTGGTTTCTTTTTTTTTGTCTTTTTTTTCCTTGTCTTTCCCTGCACTGTTCTTCAAAATAAAATTGTCCCAGATGTTCAGTTACAGCTGTGCAAGCAGCACTGGGTCTCTTGACAAAATATCACTGTTAACTGCTGTAGTAATAAGATTTGTTTACCCTCTTTGCTAGAAATAGTCACCATCACCATTCAGACGCCTGCAGCCTTGTCAAAATACCACAGTTACTGTAATTTGACAATTAGAATTGTGTGTCCCACTTTGCTATTGTTTATACTGTCAGGTAATTGGTAGCTCATCAGCCCTACCTGTTTTACATTGAGCTGTTTGAAATGTTTGGGGTTTTTTTTGTTTTGTTTTAGGCTTGGTGTTTTTTTTATTCATTTCTTCTATTTTAATGTGGCTTTTAAACTAGCCTAGATCTCACAGGTTTACATGTTTGGGTGATTTTTTTTCTTCATTGTATTTTAAACTAGCTTTTCTTCCCACCTCCTTCTCTTTTCTCTTTTTTCTTTTTTTTTTTTCTTTAATCTTTTAATTGTAAGCTTGGAGGTCTTTTTTCTACTTTATTGAAAGGAAGTTTAAATTTAGATGTGGTCTGAAACTGCTGAAACCAGCTTATTTATGTTCAGTTGGTTTTGGTTTACATTTGCTCTGTAAAGCTTATTCATTCATCGGGAACAGTTAAGCACAAGTAGGAAATGTTTGCCTTCCACATCAGTTTCCAGTCTTTCAATTTCTGTCATACATTGAATGAAGACCTGAGTTTTTGGGGAAAAATCAGGTGCTCTGTGTGATCCCGTTGATCACAGCATACTGTGTAAATAATCAGTAAAGAAATGTGCAAATGCCTGCACTTAAGAAAGAAGAGAAGAAGGTGCTATATACCAATACAGCTGTAGTTTCTTTTTAGTCTGAAAATCTGATTTCATTTTAAACTGCCAGAAAGCTGCCATTGCCTGCAGAGAAGCCACGGCAAAAGTAAAAAATAAAATAATATTCTATGAACTAAACCAGAAGGCAGAAAGGCTTTCTGGCGCAGACTGAATCATTCTCGGTTTGTGACAAAAGCAAACATAGTGAAAATACCTGATTTGGAGCTCAGGTTTTGATGATGTTTAGCATGAAGGAAAACTGGATTAGGAAAAGCTGGTAGATGCTACAATTGTACAAGAGTGTAATGGCAAAAATAGTGGGGTTTTGTTCCTCAGCTGGCAGTGACTTACAAGGAGCAGAATTTCTTGGCTTTAGGTTCAGATTTACTTTCGTTTGCTGTGTCTTGAATTACTCTAATGCGGGTTATTCTGTAAATGTGAAAAAAATATAATGACTATAAAATGTCTGCCTCACTCCACAGCTCAGCAGGAGAACATGAGGTTGGGGCTGGCCGTATTGTTGTGCCCTTACACTAATTAATTTATCCTTAATCCTGAAAAGCCATTCACTTGCAATTTGTCATTTCTGGGAGCAGTTTCATTGCTGGAAAGCCAGCAAATACAAAGCCCACACTGCAACTAATTACTAATTAGCTCTCTGGATAATGTGAAACGATCACAAAGAGTTGGCCCATGGTCAGAAAGGGACTTTTCTGGCCATAATATCATTCCTGAGTGCCCAGGTGTTGTGTGCCTTAAGGTTGAGATTGTGTGCGGGGGATATTGTCCCACAAGCCTGGACCCTGGAGTGGCCTGAGGTTTTTTTGTTTTTTTTTTAAACTCAAATAATTCCAAGAAATAAACTCTTTTTCTGTGGCTTTTGAGTCCACTCTCCCCCTCCACGCTCCGGACTGCCTTTGCTGCAGGATCCGTGGGAGCGAAATAGCAACTTCTTGGGGAATTGCCAAAATGAACAGAGTAGAAAAAATTAATAACCAGCTGCTGCTGAGTCATCCTATCTGCTGGCCCTTCTGGAGTATCCCCAGGGAAGTCTCGGTCGGGCTGACATCGTCCCCAGAACTGTGCTGGGACACTTCCTTAGAAAGGGCTTGGAAGAAAACCTCAAACTTGCAGCCTTCCTACTGACAGCCACTGTGTATATATATATGTATACATAAATATATATAAAAAAATATTTGCATAAATCTATGCATTCTATTTCCAGAACACCCATGGAATAAATCTTGCAGGTTTGGTGGATTGTAGGACCCCCATGACACCTCATTAGCATCTTTCTAAGTCACTTAACCGTCATGAAAACCCTTAATGGCTTTGCTTGGGATTTCATTAACTTAAGAGGGAAAATCTAATTAGCTGTTGGGTGTTAACCTGGAAGGTCCTGTGGTGCTTTCCCTGGACTGTAAACTTCAGTCTCAAGGTGAAATTATTGTCCCCAACTTTCAAGAACTTAAGGCATGCCAGATACATAAGCCTTGAACATGCTGTCTGAGGGGAGCTTGGTGGAAGCCCCAGTTTCTAGGGGTTCCTCCAGCCACTCCCAGTGCTTCCTTCAGACACTAGCATCCCATTTTCTCCATTTGAAGGTTTTATGTGGGACAGCTGGACTCTTCAAACTGTTCATGGGAGCAGTGGTGTGACCGATCTCTTAGCTCATTGCGCAGAGTGCTGGTGGAGGACTCATCCCTGGAGATATTCAAAGCCAGGCTTGATGAGGCTATGAGCAACCTGATCTAGGGCAAGATGTCCCTGTTTACTGCAGGAAGTTTGGATTAGATGGCCTTCAGAAGTCCCTCCCAAGCCCACACATTCTCTTATTCCAAGTTTCTATAATTTGGCACAGAGCAGATGTATGCTCATTATCTGTTCTGCTGATCACTTGTGCAAGATCCCTTGGAAAACATTTCCTACAACTGGTTTCAGAGGTTGTATGAGATATCCAGCAGCTGGCTGGCTGTAGTCAAAGCGTGACAATTGCTTTCAAATGCCATCCTTTAGGTTTTCCTGCTATTTTTGCATAGGGTTGAGACCACCAGACAACATGAGAGACATTCTGGGAGCAGCTCACAAGGAGATAGAACTGATTCTGACTCCATGCTCTGACAGGGCATCTGAGTCTCCTGGATGAGCTGGAAAGGTTGCTCAGACTGGAGAAGGCTTAGGGGACACCTCATAGTAGCTTCTCAATACCTCAAGAGGGCCCACAGAAAGGCTGGGGTAGGACTTTTTAATAGGGTCCAGGATAAAAGGACAAGGAAGAATAGATGTAAATTGGAAGAGGGGAGCTTCAGGCTGGATATAAGAAAGAAATTCTTTATGGTGAACATGGTGAGATACTGGAACAGGTTGCCCAGGGAGGTTGTGGATGTCCCCTCACTGAAGGTGTTTAAGGCCAGGCTGGATGAGGCACTGGGCAGCCTGGTCTAATGGGACGTGTTCCTGGCCATGGCAGGGGTGTTGGAACTGGATGATCTTTAAGGTCCCTTCTAACCTAAACCATTCTATGATTCTATTCTATGATTCTTCTCACAATGAGGTTGCACTTTACACAATGGTCCCAGCCATTCTCATGGCATGATGCCATCTGAACTGCTCTTGGGTTCCACAAAGCTCAGGAACCTGCCTGTGCACCAAACCATATCAGTCTCTCAGATAGACATCTAGTTCCTGGGCAAATCTCTGCATCTGTTACAGGTTATATCAACCTGGGTGAAGTTATGGTGACAATAAACTCATAGTCTTGCGAGCCCACCAAGTTTGATTGCTTGCTGTAGCTTCAGATGGTTTCTATTGACAAGGCGTGGGTTTCACAGCTGTGGGAAATGTCTTTTCTTTTGGCTTGGGCTTTGTAAGATTAATTGCAGTGAAATTCTTTCGAGGAGAGGACTGAAGTGTAAGAGTGACTCAGCAAAACTTGGCAATGGCTGTAATAAGGGCAGTGGTCTTTCTCTAGGACATTCAGTTATCTGGATGTTTGGACTCTGAAAGCTGCCAGCTATTTGTTAGTATTTTTAAGAAGTCATAGCATCAATGATTTATAGATGGATTTGGGTTGGAAGAGATCTTAAAGCCCACCCTTAAAGTGCCACCCCCAGCCCTGGGCAGGGACCTGTCCCACCAATCCAGGTTGCTACAATCCCCGTCCAGCCTGGTGTTGAACCTCTTCAGGGGTGGGGCAACCACAGCTTCTCTGGGCAGCCTGGGCCAGGAGTTGTCACCTCCCAGTGAAGAATTTCTTTCTGAGATATCATCTAAACTTCCCCTCTAGCAGTGTCAAACTGTTCCTGTCTCATCCTATTGCTACACACCCCTGAAAAGAATCTCTTTTCATCATTCTTGTCAGCTTGCTTCAGTCTTTTTTGGAGTTACAGACTCTTCCTTACAGTAATAGTAATAATCAATCAGCCTGTTGTGATCTGATGATAATAATAAATACATAAATTTAATAAAAAACATAGCCATCTTTTTCAAATGTAGGGAATAACATAAGTATGATTATGGACCTTTAAACTGTGAAGTATTTGTTTTTGTACACAACCACAGCTCAGTGGAGTCAAACAGCTGTCCTTGAAGATCTGCAACAGCTTAAATGTGAATACATGCATTGGAACAGGGTGCCCAGGAAAAGGGGTTGGGGCACCATTCCTGCAGTTATTTCAGAGATGAGCAGACACAGAGCTTAGAGAGATGGTTTAGATGTGGTTCTTGTCAGACTTGGTCTCATCCAAAGGGTCCCTCCCAACCTGGAGAGTTCTGTAATTTTTTGATTGCTATGAGCTGACACACGAGATATCTCTGAACATTCATGGTCATAAGGGAAGGAATTTCTCCTTGTGTCAGTGAGAGCATGTCACCTCTGCTCATTTGCTCTGGAGACATGGAGAAGGAACTTCCTTTGCCACACCAACCCAATCATGCACAAATCCACTGTATTCCACAGTGCCCACATGTCTTGGATCATGAATTGTTCAGCTCCTGTGCTAGAAGGAGTAGCACACTCAAGGCCAGGCTTGCTGAGGCTCTGAGCAACCTGATCTAGTGCAGGATGTCTCTGCTCACTGCACGGGGATTGGACTAGATGGCCTTTGAAGGTCCCTTCCAACTCAGCACATTCCATGATTGTATGAAATAAACTTATTTCCGACTTTTAAATTTTGGCTTTCACAACAACCTATAATCAGGTGAGCCCAGCCCCATCAAACACACACTGGTTCTGGGAGAAGATCCAGCCGTGAAACAGTTAACCTGATTGCCAATTAAGCAGTCATGGCTTGGCTTTAGAGCTTAGATCCCATGTATGGGAGGAATCTTCTCAGTTTGCTGCTATTGTTTCAATCTGCTGGATTGCCAGATGAAAAGACAACAGCCCTTCAGCCAGCATTGCCCTCGGGGATGGACTTGGGTGCTGGAGGACCAAGGGCTTCCAGTGGAGAGTTGCCCAAATCTCCATGGCAGGGCTGCCAAACAAAGGCCGTTGTCCCAGCAGCCCCTCCAGTAGCATGTCACATTATTACAGCTTGGTTTGAGGTATGGGAGAATTTTTGTGGCTGGCCACTGGGGATGGCTGAGGGCTATTCTATCTGCAGCTCTGGGATGAGGAATTACTGAAACATCACTGTCCCTAATGGGCCATCAACCATGGTTTTTGCACTCCAATTACAAGAAAAAAGAATTCTTTTTATTTAATAGCAAAAATGGCAGCTTATTTTGCAAATGTGCTGCTACCTGTTCCATGAATTAAGACAGCAAATAAATTAAAATCACAGAGTTGGAAGGAACCTTCCAAGCCATCTAGTCCAATCCCTGCAGTGAGCAGGGGCATCCTGTGCTAGATCAGATTGCTCAGAGCCTTACCAAGCCTGGCCTGCAATGTCTCCACCACCTCTCTTGTTCCAGTGTCTCACCATCCTCATGGAAGAACTTTTCACTCATGTTTCACCTAACCCCGCCCTTTCCTAGTTTCAAACAGCTGCCCCTCATCCTGTAGCACCATGCCCTGGCAAACAGCCCCTCCCCATCTTTCCCGGACCCCTTCTGGCACTGGGAGGCTGCTGTGATGTCTCCTCAGGTGCAGCCTTCTCTTCTGCAGCCTCAACAGCCCCAGCTCTCTCAGCCTGAACTCATGGCAGAGATTCTCCAGCCCCGTGATCATCCTTATGACCCTCCTCTGGACTCTCTCCAACAGGTTTATGTCCTTCTTTTGCTGAGGGCAACAGAGCTGGACACAGTACTCCATGTAGGGTTCCAGAAGAGCAAATTCTTTCCCTCTTTAGCCAGCCGTGGGCTGATGCTTTGATGGAGCTGATCCAGGGGCATGATTTCACTCCATATACACATCTGCCTGTTGTAAATGATAGAAATCAGTATGTCTGCAGGAGGAACCACTGCTTTTGAATGTCTGGTGGAGCACCCCTGATTGCTGGCCACTATCCTCCCTTTCTTCTCCTGCTGCTTGTAACTTCACTGGCAGTTTCTGCATTTTGTCTCCTCCATTTTCTCCCATCCCCTTGGAAATGCCAAGGCAAATGCCTGCATATGCCATTTCATAGAATTGTAGGGTTGGAAGGGACCTTCCAAGGCTATCTAGTCCAACCCCCCTGCAGTGAGCAGGGACATCTTTTACAAGATCAGGCTGCTCAGAGCAATGTGCATGCGGCTGTTAATGTTTTGAAAACCACAGAGGAATTTATTGTCGTTCAGACAATTGTTCTCTCACTTCGTGACATGACTCCACCTGGAAAGGAGAACTGCAGAAAGCAGGAAAGCAAAAGGGTTGAAATATAAATAGATATAATAGGAAAACATACAATAATTAACAGTGGTAACAATAATTAAGGCTGGTAACACTAAATAGCCAGTATTGATCCTGATACCAATATAAAATAAACAAGGATTATTCTCAGCCCATTCTCCCAGCAGAAGCCCTGAATTCCCAGCAGAGACAGTCCATGTGGGACATGTGCAAGTGCTGTGGCTTTGGGAGGGAGTGAAGGGCTCAGGGCTGCAGCAACGGGGCAAGAAGTTCTCGGGATGGCCACCATCAAGGGAGAGGGAGAACTCCTCCGCAGATTTGCTAACATCTGTGGAATGTGCTATTCATGGTATGAAGCAACTCTGGTGGCAATTTGGATCCAGTGCCTAGGTCTCTCTCCTCCTCATCCCTGCACCCGAAGAACTCGAAAACACCAATACTTTGAATCCACACACAAGAGCTGGTGATAAAGTAAGTATTTTTCATGAATTCTGGCAATTATCTTCCAGAAGTGCCCTTTTCCTTTTCTCATCGGCAGAAGAGAAATTAATCCTCTATAACACAGAACAGGACAGTACTGGATTTTTCTATGCCTCTATCTTGTACTGCAACAAGTCTTTTCCAAAGTGGGTTGTTTGGACAATGTCTCCTTTTGCTGATGATGTGAGCAGTGAAAGTGTGAATTACAGGAGGGGGGAGAGGGGTCTGCACTGGTACACACAGAGCAAATGGGCAAATTGGTCTCATGGGAGAGAACCCTGAGAAGAGCCAATAGTCTGGAAAAACAACAGACATTTAACTGACCTATTTTATGGGATAGAAACGTTACATACACAGGAAAGCTACATTTCGGGGCTAATCAGAGCCCATCCATCAGGAATGCTGGTTCAGAATGGATTTTCAAAACTTGAAATTAAAAAAAAAAAAAAGGAGAAAAATATACACAAGAAGCCTGCTGAAATAACTTGACAGGATTACTCTAGCACAACAAAAGCCAGGAAATAGGGAGTTGAGATTAACTCATTTTCTTTTGACTGGAGATTTTGGTGGTCTCCAAACAGTGGGTAGTCTCTTGTACCATGTGCTTCAGGCTGCAGTAATTAGAAGCATGGAGTTAAGGGTGGAATTTCAGGCTCTTATTGAAAAGAAAAAAACCAACCAAAAACAGAGAAAAGGAAAAGGGAAAAGAAAAAGAAAACAAAATAATAGGGAGAAATAAACACAGAAAAAGAGGAGAAGGAAAGGAAAAGTGAAAAGGAAAAGGAAAAGAAAAAAGGGAAAAGGTGAAAAAGAAAAGGGAAAAAGAAAAGAAAGGGAGGAGAGGAAAAGAAAAGGAGAAGAAAAGAAAAGTGGAAAAGAAAGGAAAGGAAAAGAAAAGAAAAGAGAAGAAAAGGCAAATAACCCCCTAAGCCCCATCAAAAATAAAAACAAAAAAAAAGAAGAAATTAAGAAAAACTTAAAAGAACAAAAACTGCCCTCTTGACTTTTCAAATTGTTCTGTATCTTTTCCAAATGTTTCCATTGTGCAGGCCTGATCCCTGGTGATAACATGCTATTTGTTGTTCATTTGGAGGAAGTGTAAATTATTAATTTGGATCACGTCCCAGCCATGTCAAGGTTTTGATTAGCTTCTTAAAGGCTCATCCTGCTCTGAGCCATTTCTCAGTCACCTTTCTAAGACCTCTGTTGCGTGTTTTTTTCCAACTGCTGATGAGGGTTTGGGTGAGCTATGTAGCAGTACTTAAAACACTTCAGAAGATCCTTGTCTCCTCGGTGCCATAATATGTACAGGAGAAAGGCAGCAGCCCAGCTGCAGCCTGGAGAGCAACAGGAGAGCAGTGTGCAGGAAAATCTCACTGCTAAATGCAAATTTTATTTGTATTTTCACTCCTTTCAACAACTATGACAGTGATGGGGTAGCTGGTTGATGGTGGTTGTGTTGGTATGAATTTGTGCCAGGATGTCCGCAAACCTGAGCAGCAGGTTGTGAAAGGAAATGGTACAAGAGCAAACAGCCTTAAGTTGTGCCAGGGGAGGGTTAGGATTGATATTAGGGTTATCAAGCATTGAAACAGGCTGCCCATGGAAGGGGTTGAAGCACCATCCCTTGAGATATTTGAGAAATGTGTAAACATATTGCTTTGAGAGAGGGTTTAGGGATGGTTCTTGTCAAGAGCTGGGTTGATCAGTGGACTCAATGATCTGAAAAATCCCTTCCAACCAGACCATTCTATGACTCTATGATTCTATGCCTGCAGCATCTCTGAAAATGCTCTTTTGTTGGAAGCAGGGTGTAGGCATGACCATGGTGATTCCTGGATTCAGAAGAGACAAAGTGACAGGGCTGAGCAAAGCAAAGGCGTTGGGGTGTTGCTTCTTTACCCTTCTTTAGAGAGCTTCAGGGGGCTAGAGGACCTCCCTTATGGGAAGGGACTGAAGGAATTGGGGTTGTTCAGCCTGGTGAAGATAGGACTTTTTAATAGGGTACAGGATGTCAGGACTAGGAATAATGGATGTAAATTGGAAGAGGGGAGATTTAAGCTGTAGATGAGAAAGAAGTTCTTTACTGTGAGGATGGTGAGACACTGGAACAGGTTGCCCAGAGAGGTTGTGGATTCCCCCTCCCTGGAGGTGTTTAAGGCCAAACTGGATGAGGCATTGTGCAGTCTGCTCTAATGGGAGGTGTCCCTGCCCATGGCAGGGGTGTTGGAACTAGGTGAACTTTAAGATCTCTTCCAACCCAAACCATTCTATGATTCTATGATTCAACCAGCTGGGAGACTTCTCATTTTGTGAAGAAATCTCATTCCATCCTTCCATAGCCCAGTTTCTATGGACAGAGGAGGTTCTCTGGGAGAAAGTGGTGGAATGCGAGCAGTAATTGGCAATAATGATGTGTATCTGTGAAGAGAAAGAATCCAGCAGTGGAAACATCGAAGTGCTACGATTCACACTCTGTGCAAATGAACTAACCTTCTGTTTATATTCATTTCCACCCCCTTTTGCTTCTTCATGGTGTTGCTGCAAACAGGGAGAGCCTCAGAAACTTCTAGAAGAGTTTATTTTGCTTCCCAAACACAACATAAGATATTAAAAGTGAATAATTTTGATTGGTTTTTGTGGGTTTTTTCCCCCCTTTTCAGGCAAATTGTGCTGTCAGGTGGCATCCTGTCATCAGGCAGAGCAAATCCAGGCTTTGAGTGTGTTGCAGACCCAGTCTTGGAGGTGGTGTCAGTTTGCTGAGCTGACTTGCCAGCTGAAAAAATATCACAGGTAGGTGCTATTTGGTCACTGCTGGGGAATTTTATGACAGCTGGGATGAAGGATGAAGGAGTTCCCACATGGGGCTCAGGCTGCTCACCCACTTGCTTCCACGTTGTGATGGAGGAGGTGGAAACCCCAGGAAACATCAGTGGGTTTCCAACCTTCCCGGACATTTTAAACAGAGAATTTAATTTTAATAATCCAATAATTCTATTTTAAGGATTTAATAAGTGTAGTTTATTCCCTAGAAGCAGATAGGAAGGCATCCTGGGGCACAGTTCTTGACTTAGCAGTTTCTTGTTTAGCTAATTGAAAGGCCATTCTTCTGATTCATATTTAATTTATTAACTTGGTCCTTCACTGTTGTATGGTCATTTGCCTCTTGGCAGCTCACTAGAATTGCTGTGCTGTGGTGATTCTGCCTTCACCATCCCCTGTATTCAGACAAGAAACTGAGTAAAGGCATGTTATTTTCTTGGTCTTTTTCTTTTATAATACTGAAAAAACCCAATTACTTCTTTTGGTTTTTTTTTTAATTTTCTTTTCATGACACTCTCAACTCTGATTCTTAGGGCTGGGAGTGGGGGTACCACCTTCCTTTGAGGAAGCTGAAGGAGCTCCCAAGGTGGTTGCTGCAGGGATGGAGGAGCAGCAGCAGAGACCATCAGTAGAGTTGCTGCCACTTTCAGCTGCTTATAGGATAGGCTGTAATTCACATGGCTTACTGGTGGCTCATCCTAACAGCAGCAGCAAAGGCAGGGAAATTTTGGGAAGAGGAGTGATAAGACAGAAAAGAAAGTTATGAGAGCAGAGAGTCCATCACTTCTTACCCACCCAGAGTGGGAGAGGAGAGTGGACAAACAGGTGGCCCCATGGCTGAATCTGAAAGGCTTTGAATTATAATGCTTGATAATCTTTTGTGTCCTAGTACCATAGAATGGGTTGAGCTGAAGGGGACCTTTAAAGGTGAGCAGGGACATCCTGAACTAGATCAGATTGCTCAGAGCCTCAGCAAACCTAGCCTTGTACGTCTCCACCACCTCTCTAGGGCACCCTGGGCCAGTGCCTCACCATCCTCGTGGGGAAGAACTTGTTCCTCATGTCTTGTCTAACCCTGCCCTGCTCTAGTTTCAAACCATTTCCCCTTGTCCTGTGGCTCAATGCCCTGACAAACACCCCTCCCCAGCTTTCCTGTACTTTCAGGCACTGGGAGTCCACTGAGAGGTCTCCCCAAGTGCAGCCTTTTCTTCTCCAGCCTTAACAGCTCCAGTTCTCCTAGCCTGTCCCTATAGCAGAGATTCTCCAGCCCCGATCATCCTTGTGGCCTCCTCCCCAACAGGTCCATGTCCCTTTTGTACTGAAGGAAAACATGACTTTCTGGTGACTGGGGGACATGTTCTTTCAGCAACATTATTCCTACCTGGCAGACATGTTTTTCCTTGACATGTGTTTGCACAATATCTGTTGAGGTAAGAGTGGGATTGCCCCGTGTGCCTATGCCATGCTGTCTTCAGTAGTTTTGCACTTCCTTGGTGGGAAGGAGACAGGAATGTTTTCCTGAACCTATCAAGTCTGCACGAGGTGTTCCAGTGGTACAAATCATTTTCTGCAGCTCAGATATTAGTTTTTCAGTTGGAATCTAGAGTCAGAGGTCTAAAGAGAAGTTTTATCCTCAGAGGAGGTCTGTTTGAAAGTCTGCCATCAAAACAATTTTCTCCAGGGCCAATGTTGATTTTTTCAACAAAGTTTGAGCGGGGGAGTGAAGGCGGGGGGAAGAAAACACAAAGTGCACAACACTTAAAGTATTTTGTCTTGGCAAGGACAGCTAAATACATCCTATCTCCATTTCCAGTAGGTCCAGCTGCCCTGATGTACTAAATCAAGGACTTCCAAATTTCTTGGATGACACAGCCTCTTAGGGTTGATGTTGGGGCATTCAGAAGTCTGTCCTAGGGATAGCAGGACCAGATGTCAGACTGATGGTGGCCTGTGATGACAGCATTTCAAAGTCAATCCCTTTGATTTTAAGTGGGAATATTTTGTTTCTCACTGCAAAGGGAAGCTGTTGGAAGGAAAGCATCCTGTGTGTCCCATGGCCAGGATCTGAGCTGTGGTGGTTTAGTTTTTCTCAATGTTGGTCATCGTGGCGAAGGCCAGCCTCCATGTCAATAATGTTGCTCTTTTATGGTAAACTTTTAATAATGCTTATAATCATCATCTCACTCTCCATTTGAAAAAAAAGCCCCACAATTTCTAGGAATATTGCCCATCTCTCAGTGGTAACTTAAAGAGCCTAGAAAAATGTTGCCTGCACCTGAGATACGTTTGGGAATAGTCAGATGTGAGATGTCTGTAGGTACTTGTTGCTCTACTTGAAGTATTCTGCAGTGCTTTTTTGGTATGTAAAGCCTTCCTCCAGAGGAAACTATGTTCAAAATGTTGTTTGTTGCACAAAAAAGTGAGATTAAAACAAAAATAAGCATGGAGAAGCTGTGTAGTGGTGCAGGGATGAGGTTGTGTCATGTTGGTGCCTGCTGGTACCAGGAACAAAATCCACCTTGACTTTCAGCAGGGTCAGACAACATCGAAGCTAATTGGTTTCCAGTAACTATGTGGAATTATTTAATGTGAAAAGTGATAAGAAAAAGAAAAGAAACAGATAAAAGCTGTACTCTTCTGGAGACATTGAAGGCCAGTCTTGGTGAGATTCTGAGCAACCTGATCTAGTAGTGTGCTGACTGCAGGGAGTTGGACAAGATGGCCTTGGAAGGTTCCTTCCAACCCAACACATTCTGTGATTCCATGTGAAAAGGTTTGAAGACTGGAGCAAGAGGCACAGAGAAGTAACCTGGTGAAATCAGGCTGTCCATGATAGAAGGATAAATTATCACAGCAGCACAAACACATGGAAAGGTTCAGACTATAATGAAAATTATTTCTGTAAAGGAGAGCAATGGCCTTGTCGAAGAAATTGCCTACTTGTCTGAGCAATTGGGCAAGGGATTGTACCCCATAGACTGATTAATGTTGAGGTCCAGAAGAGAAAAGAGCTGCCTAAGCCAATGGGATTGTCACAAAATGAAATCAACTTCTGTGGTAAATTTTGTCTGGGAATGGTAAGAAAGGGGAAAAAATCCATTCGTAGCTTTTGGGTCAACTTGAACTGTAAACATGCTAGAATGGAATTTCTAGTAGTCTTGGCTATTAAGAAATAAAGTAGGGCTCAGCTGTTTACGCAGCTCGTTGTATCCTTACTCCTTTTATGCTTAAAGTATCTCCAGTAATTGCAGCAGCAAAAGCTGGAGTCTGCTGTTCAAACCATGTGTGCTCCTTGACAATGAGTAGTTAAGTTGATTTTTGTGTTTGGCTTCAGTCACTGCCTCTTATAAAAGTTGTGGAGTTGTGGCTAAATGTGAAAAAAATATGACAGTTTTCTCTGCAGGGTTCAAGTATGTTTTTGGGCTGAGTTGCCCAAGGAGCTTCAATGGTGGGACAGTAGCAGCCTCAGCCATTGGGTTATAGGGTGTGTCTTGATGAGCCCCACGTTCAAAGCTGGCTGCTGTCACATCAGGGAGCTCTTTTGAGACCTCAGGGCAGTGAACATGGGAACCTGCTGGCTATTCTTGGAGAATATGTGGGATTTTGTCAGTGAGGGGCAAACTGGCTTGGCCTGGAGGAGGTCCCTATTTTGGTTGCACCTGCCTGGGAACAGCAGGTGGGACCACATGACCTTTAAGGATCTCTGCCAACCTAATTTATTCTGTAATTTTAAATATGTGGGTATTTTCTGCAGGTGGGATCTGTGGTTTTTTCCAGTGCTGATAACTTTCCCCCTAATACAGGTATAAACTAGTCTGAATGCAAGTGTTTCATAGACTCATAAGGTTGGCAGGAACCTTAAAAGGCCATCTAGTTCAACCTCCTGCAGTAAGCAGGGACATCCTGCACTAGATCAGGTTGCTCAGAGTCTCAGTAAACCTGACTTTGAATATCTCCAGAGGTGGGGCCTCCACCACCTCTCTGGGCAACCTGTCTCAGTGTCTCACCAACCTCATAGGGAAGAACTTCTGCCTGATATCTCATCTAACCTTGCCCTGCCCTATTTTCAAACCATTGTCTGTGCCAAACAAGGTGATGCATTGATATCTGTGTTGCTTTTGCACTCTAATTTTTTTTTAATAACACGCTGTTGGCCTAAAGAATTCTGTTTGTACAAGTGCCATGAGGATGAGTTGTTCCATGAGCTCTCTGAAAGTTCTCGGCAAATTCCTACCTGGCTGACATTGAACCTCAATGAACTTGCTGACTCCATGAAGGTGCCCCATGGAGCAGTTCCATTACTGATTGAGCATTACTGGAAAGAATGAAAACAAAAAGTAAAAAAAAGCAACTTCAGCTGTGATTGTGGATGATTTTTGCAATTAATTGCTTTTATAATGGAGGAACATGGCCACTAAGGAGGTTTTTCTAAAGCCAAAGTCTGGGAATGCTGCTGATTTTCACATGCCGATTTTTAGTCAGTTGGCTCAAGGTAATGCTCAAAGCCAGCCCAAAGTTAGGTGATTTATCTTGAGGCCTCCAGAAACTATTTAGGGAGTGCCATGCATTTGTCTTTGAAGTGCCATGCATTTGTCTTTGAAGTGCCACCTCCATGGCCTCCTAGAACTTTGTTTCGTGACACAAGGGCACAAGAAGTTGATGTGGTAGGAACCAGATGCTGTTGTAGTAAGAGGAATGTGCTTTGTATAAGAAAACAAGGATTGTGGCCATGCTGCTTCTGCAGTTTTTTTACTACCTGTCGGGCACGGGATAATCTCCCGAGGTCCCTTCCAACCCCGGACAGACTGGGATACTGTGATGGATTGCAACTGCAAGGATGTGGTGCAGTGACAGACTTTAAGGGCAGCAAAAAACCCACAAACAACCAAACAAAGAAACAACCAAAAGAATGAAGAAAATCGAAAAACAAGAAAAGAGGAGAGGTGAGAAAGTCTGGCTGCAGAGGTGAAGGGAACTTATCTGCCCCACAGCTTTCCTAAAGTGCCCACAGGATCACTGGCAGTGCACAGCACTTCCCTGTGTGAATCCCTGTCTGCTGCCCTATGCTCATCCTCGTGCTTATCGCTGTCTTCATTCCTGCACTCATCCCTGTGTGAATCCCTCTGGTCATCCCCGTACTCATCTCTGTGCTTATTACTGTTCACATCCTTTTGGTCACCCCTGTACACATCTCTTTTTCCAACCTTATGTGAATCCCTGTGCATATTCATGTGTTCATCCCCGTGTTCATCTCTCTCTGAATCCCTGTGTGAATCCAGATACAGATATAGGCTGGGTGGAAGAGTGGCTTGAGTGCAGCCCTGGAGAGAAAGATTTAGAAGTGACAGTGGATGACAAACTCAACATGAGCCATCAATGTGCACTCGTGGCAGTGAAATCACTGCATTCCTACATCTATTAAATGCATGAATATTTCCCCCCTTTTATTTTTTTTTTTCCTTTTAGGATGCTGCCGTTAGGGTGGCAGTGGCGGTAGGGTCTGAGAGCTGCTGTCCCTTCAATTCCTGTCTTTGTCGACCGCACTCTTGAGACGAATCTGTGAGGTGTGATGCTGTTGAGACTCGGTGCTAATTAGTGCCCCAAGCTGTGACTCAGAGGGAGTGCGAGTCGAGGCAGCAGATAGCGATCGCTGCAGATTTTGTCAATTAACAGCCTCTGAACAAACTTCTTTGGGGAGAATTTAACCAAGATCAGCCAGGCAGTGCTGCGACAAATTGTCTGCTTGTCCGTTTCCCCTCCGACCTACAGACTCACGTTGATTCCCAGATCCTAAGAGAAGTATGTTCTTTTCTGGTGAAAATGAATTAAAAAAAAAA